>JAUUIK010117718.1:0-14451 GCA_032270385.1 Urticina crassicornis | reverse complement strand
GGTCCGGCCGGGAATCGAACCACGGCCTCCCGCACAACAGACCGATGCTCAACCAACTGAGCCAACCGGGCGGCGGTGACTGAACAAAATTTATAACACACAGTGTATATGTGTATATGTACTTATGTCCACATACAGACCTGCACACATGTTTACACCTATGCTCTGATACACACACACAATACAAACACACCAAAACAAAATCATGTGCCAAAATCAACAAAAATACAGAAATTAGTACTTACATTTATACTAGGTGTAGGAGGAGAAAGTTTGTCTGTTGGTAGTGGAGGATAAGGTTGTTTAGGAGGACATGGAATTGCCATAGGATCAAACAGAAGCGACACCTTAGGAACCTGAAATCCAGATGGCCCTATGCCAGTAGTAAGGGGCGACTTTGATGTACTTGGTGATGCCATAGCAATACTCATTGATGGTGACATTAACGAAGGTGATAATAAGGACTGCTTTGAGCTGGGTGATAAGCTACCAGGATTTACTGTCAGTGGCTGAGTAAGATGAGGAGAGAATGAGACAGTTGTAGAAAACCTTTGAGCTGGAGAGGATACATAATTTGGCGAAGGAAAAAGCAATGAAGATGAGCCACTGCATGTGCCAAATGTTCCACCATTACCTAAAGTTGGGTTATCAGATCTCGTCAGTGCATCTGGAGATCTACAAGGACCTTCAATAGATAACACACTAGTTTCTGATGGTATAACTTCCATAGGTGAAGGAAGGATTACTGACGATTGATTGGATGAATGAGAAACACTCTGTACTGTTAATAACGTAGAATTAGTTTGTGCCAAAGAACTAGACAAGTCTGTTGAAGTTCTACTAGACGCCGAAGACAACAATGGGTCTGAACTCATTGAAGTTAGAGCTTGTCCATCTGCCTGAGGTATTGGACCATTCTGTTCACCATTTTGAGATTCTAATTCTAAATGTGGCAAACCACCTAAATTATTTACAAGATTTTGTTGTTGAGCAATTATGCCATTATTTGTGGTTGGCTGAAGTTCAGTGTTTCCATTTTGCATTGCTAAACAAGCCTGTCCCTGAAGACCTTGTTGCTGCTGTTGATCTGTAACAGTTGCCAAAGCTCCAATGGATTCTGGTGCTTTAGGATCTTGAGGTTGATCATGGTTATTCATTAACAATGCATTTCTTTCTGGTTGTTGTTGTTGCTGCTGCTGCAGCTGTTCTTGTTGTTGTTGTTGCTGAGCATACAGAAGTTGCAAGTCCTGAGGAGTTGGAAAAGAAGTTGTCTGCCCTGTTTGCACCATTTTAGCCTACAAATAATTCAGAGACAACAAAACTTAAACTAACAGACCAATAGACCTTTATCACCCACACTCATACTGGCCAGAAACAAAAGATTTTGCCTCACACAAAGGAGCACCAGAATGTGCAGTGATGGCCAAAAAAGGGTTTATCTCCTGGGACCAGCACCAAGACAGAGCAAGATAAAGGTCTATTTGAAGTTCCTGCGCCATCTTGAAAGGTAACTAAGCCTTTGCATCAAAGCAAAGATGAAGTTGAGTTTCGATGATAGCAACCATTCTTAGCATGTTTATCAATCATTCACAAGTCTCTACCATTGCAAGCTCAACTCCAACCTTGCTTTGATGTAAAAGCCCAGTTGCCTTTCAAAGATGAACTGTAAATTGGTCTACTTCTTGCAATCATTTATAATGCTTATCTTTCCATTTTTCATTAGAATTATGTTAACAAGTGTTAACAATAACTTCACAGTAAACATATCTATATAACCAGGTTGTAGCACATGCCTGAACGTTTCTCATTGTCCTAGTAGTAAGTTCTGCAGGTATAGGTAGCTTCCATGCCTCACCAACCGAAGGAATATTCCTTGTGAAAGAAGATATAACAAAGTATTGTTAGTAAGAAAGTGTATGTCTTGGAAGTGAAAAAAATATATAGTGAAACAAATCTTTACCCCATTTTCCCTCCAACAAACAGTATTGAAAAATAGTATGACAGAATTCAAGCTTACTTTTTGAGATTTCCTACTGCTTTCGCAATCATGGCTTGCTTTGCCTGAAGTGCCTTAACCCTGGCATCAATCGCAGAGTCTGTGGCTCCTGTAATATTAAAAAAACATGAAAACAATGGGAAGTCATTTCAATGTTATGGCATGTTGTACTGTGTACATGCTATAAGTCAGTGCTGTAAGTTTCCCACTGATACAAAATCTGCTCTACATGTATACCATTAACATACCATATTTTTTTGCTGCACTGTAGCACATTACGGCATCACTATAAAAAAGAGTAAATTGATTCATCAACTAACAGTACCAGCAGAAACAAAAACAAATACATATTATTAGCTATGTCATGTTTTTGACACATTTTAGTACAGTTCTTCTTCAACCTATATTCTACGTGTATTCATGGGCAACAGGTCACTTAGAGTCAGTATTTTGTCTTGTACCCTTCTCTCTTCTACACTAAAACCCTTTCGCATGACATCATAAATAAAACCAGATGGGGAAAAGTAAACCTAGATGTGGGAGATCAGATAGAAAAAGCAAACAATGAATATAGTACGTTCATAACGAAAATAATAAACATTTTGAAATGTTGAAAATAGACATACTGACTGAGTGAACTTTTGCCTACATGTATATTTATAGACTGTATTTGTGGTATATTTATAGACTTTTCTAATATATATACCCTGGTTGATCACATGCTTCATACAAAATTCCAAGGTCTGTCCAGGCAGCTACATGTGTAGGGTCTAGTTGTATGGCACAAACATATGCCTGAAGGGCATCCATTGGCTGGTTCTGTTGCTGATATAATACCCTAATAAAAACCACAATAGGATTAATTTATAATTATGCAAGTACTCAGTAGTATGTTGCAGAACAGATTGCAACAATAACAATTAATCAATCTATATTTTTTGTGTCTATCAGTTTCACTCATGAGAGTTACTTAGTGGCACAATTATGATGACGAAGATGATTCACAAAATAAAATATCTTACCTTAACTAAGTTAAGATACCGTATTTGAAATAGGAGAAATCAAAATTAATCGAGGAAGACAAGATGTTCAAGCTTTTTGTTTTTCAATTGATTCTCTATCTGGGGTAATTTTTGGCCAAGTAAGAAATGGATGAGTGTAATAAAATATGGTTGATGTCTTACCCTATAGAACACCAAGTATCGGCATTGGCTTCTGACTTATCAATAGCATGTCTATAAGATGTGAAGGCATCATGTACCTTACCCTGCATAGCATAACACCTGATGTAGAAAAAAAAAACATTTTAAATATTAACATTTCTTCATTTGAATGTATGCTGTGCCCCCCCTGTTTTAACTCACAAAGTGATATTCATAGTACTAATTTACTGTCAGTTCTCTGAGGGCTATTCTGAGAAGTCACAGGCTTTATTATTTTATGCCTGATACTTTAGTTTTAATACAGTCTTTTTCCAAGGGTGCTAGAGCAGATTTTGTAAGAATGTGAGAAAAACCATAGTTTAGACATGTCATGCTGTTACTGTGAGCTGTGACCTCTGGCTACATGATTTGTGAGCAAGAATTATCCATATATACCTTCCTATCAAATACCATGAGGAACCATTACTAGGGTCTGTTTCTATGGCCTTCTGTAACAACTGTACAGCCTTCTGCATTCTACTTGCTCTGTCGCCAAGATGATCCTTGTTATAATACATCCATCCTGTATGGAAAACAAGCACACACAAACATTTCTTAGACATTGTGGTCATTGGTTTTTCTATTAATAAAAACCTGTCTGGAATTTTTTGATTGTTGGGCTCCCTGTGGAAACTGTACCACAGGTATCCCAAATTTGCAAATTGCAAATACAATACTCTAATCAATATTTTAAAATACTTTGATTTACCTAGCTGTTTATAAGCATTAGCTTTCACACTATTAGGTAATCCTGGTGAATTGATAAGAGTTTCATACATCTCTTGTGCTTCTTGGCACTTGTTCTGCATCTCAAATAGATGACCAAGATGAAAATGAACTAAAAAGTAAAAAAACAAGTTTTGGTTTTTAGAGTGGGTAAGTTATGTGTTGAGGTTAGATAGGATCAACTTAACGTAAAGTTGATATCAATGCATCAGACAAAATTATGTAAACATGAATAACAATTTTAGCCATGTTTTCAATTTACTGCATACAAATCTCAGTTTAGTAATTATTCCATTTTAGGTATAAATGTACATACTTTCTTCTTTAGATAAGGAGCATGGGTTAGAGTCCATTAATGCCATGTGAAAATGCTACAAATAAAAACAAAACAGGAGATTAAATTATGAAATAATAAATTAGAAATATTAAATTTCAATTTATTTTAACCTAGAAAAAATGAAAACAATTTTTTAAATAAGGATTTCAAGTCCCTTACAATAGTGATAGTGAAATGCTAGTCTAGTTTGGTAACAGGATAATAACACACATATTTAATACCTTTATACTGGCTTCATAGCTGTTCTGGGCTTTATAAATTATCCCCAATCTAAGGTGGACTTCATTGGAACAACTGAACCCAGGATCCAAATAAAGGACTTGTTGAAAGACTTTTGTAGCCCTGAAGAGATAAAAATGGTGCAAAATACTCAATAAGTCACATTTTTCACCTTAAGGTAAAATGGATCTTAGTAAACCATTCTCCAAGATACAAGATAAGTTTTACATGTAGTATGGTGTCACAATTACAACTCAAGCCTTATTCTAAAGCATTCACTGGCATACAGGGAAAGTTATTCAGTTGTAAATATTGATTGTTACCTTCAAAATTAAATATATATATATCAATTTTATGGCAAGTATAAAATCAGGAGTAGCTAACCTTTTTCCTTCTGTAATATAACAAAGATATAAATACATAGTTTTACCTACCACTGGTAAGCCGAAAAACTGAAATAGACTAAACCAATACCATACAAAAATGGGGCATCCTGAAAATAAAACAGAGAAATAAACATGATGAAAAACAAGAACTTATTCGTTGTTATTTTTACTTACCCATCAGCTATAAAACACTTTCATAAACTGGGAATGTTGGATACGTATGTATTTGATTTGTGTATAAGCATGCATAACAATCATTGTGACTTAATCCCTTAGGGCATTTAACTGGTTTGTGACACAAATGCTTGATATAGAGTTTCACTTTCCATAAAGAATAAAGGGGCTGTCAATCTTATCAACCAGAGCTGACACAAATAATAATATCACTTTTGAATAAGAGAAATAACTTTTGAATAGCTAGTTAAAATAGAGACAATTGAATATTTGGAATTAATTTGATGTTTTTGGTTGACATGGTAACAGAAAAGCTCCATGTCAATGCAAATATTTGAATGCCTTGGCTTGAATAAAACTTGCTTCAAGAGAATATTAGACTTATCTAAATCAAATATACATGTAATGTTGCATTGAAAAAATCATGAAGTTATTGTAATTTTATGACAATGGCTTTTAACATATGTTTTCAGGTGTGTGCACTTGTAAGTCTTCTTCTTGTATTGTGGTTTTAAGAAATTAAACACATGGTCACCTCAATGTAGTAATGAGGAAATTTCAAAGGTGGGTGTTGGAAGATAAAGCTTTGGAATTTCAAGCTTTGGAATTTCCAGGGGGTGGGGGTCATAAATTATTGTCCCAACATGGTTGAAGTATATGTTTATCTTTGGAAAACACACAATGCACTCTAGCTCTTTCAAATTTTCACCAAATTTTCACAAGGACTAGTCTAACTTGAATATTAATTGTCTTCAATGAGACTTCATGTATAGTTTAGAAAAAAATTGAACAAATTATAGATCTTAATCATCTGTATTAAATATAGTGAAGAAACATTGTTTGACCTTAAACATCATCATATTGAAATTAACTAAACATGTAAAAATATACATGCCGCTATTGTCGTCAAAATTAAACATCCTCCAAAGAAATACAATTTTAAAGTTAAAAGTAATTTCCCTTGAACCATGTTTCTAATTGAAATAATAAATAAAACAAACAAACTGTGATATTAATACAAGGACATTGGGTAATACTGAAACCAGTTCACTATATATAGAGTGGGGATTTTCCCTGAGAATGTGTAGGTGAAAGTATTTTCTGTTTAGGAATGAACTTAACTTAAAAACTTGCCTGTTAAGCACTTTTCTTTTTAAACAAAGCTTCTAAATAAGTCAAATCACTGAATTTAAATTATTAATGGCTGATGCACTAAAGTTTTCTTTGTGTTGGCTTGGTGGAAGTCAAGGTGAATCTAGTCTTATAACGGATCAGAAATAAACAGAGTATTTTACTAATTCTAGTGAAAATTTCTCTCAAGTAGACAAACATGTAAATAATGTCAGAACAGGCCTCCAGGCAAGCAAGGAAATTCAGCCAAAGCTCCAACTGGGGAATTCCAGGTTACAAAAGTGTAGCTTGTAGAATTCAGAACAAATTTGGTTTAGTAAGGTTTTGTTGGAAACTACAGTGATATTTTGAGATATGTTTACTGCTGTATGTTAGGATTAAAAGTAAAGGTGGAACGAAGAAGCCATTTATTAAGGATCTATATAATGTATCAATGGAATAGAAAAGCGTTGAACACAGCACCAACCCTGTCTAAACTCAATGTCGTCATCAAAGACTTGTTACACCTAAATTAGTCAAACTAATGCAGTTAGACAACAAGTAAAACACCTTAAACCTTGTCTTACCTTCCAGTAATCTACATTAGGTAAGTTGTAAAACTTCTGGTAAGCGGACAAAGCTAAGGGGATTAAAAGAGGACGAATCTGTGAGTATTGGAGGCAAACCATTGCGATGCTGCAGTATACATGGGTTTGTTGTGAAGGAGGAACGTATTATCAAAACACACGTTAAACTGATTTTATTTAAGGAAACAAAGATTAAGATTAGTAGACTGTGTAGTATTGTTCAGGAACAGAATCTAAGGACGCTTTAGAGTAGGTATGGAAGGGTCAGGTTTCGTTACCTTTCGGAAGGTCTTCAGTCAACAAGTGAAGGTGGCCCAGTTTACTGAAGATTGCTGGGTGAGCAGACTTTCCCTTTTCCTGTAATTCTTTCTCAAAATAAACCACACCCTAAGAAAGTCAAAATGCAGTGTCAACATTTGAAATCTGGGTCGAGGGATGGGATGAGTTCTTAAATCTGTGGCGATAATTATACACAACAAACACTATTACAAATGTCTGCCCTCTTATGTCACTCAATTTCTACCACACGCGAAACTTTGCTAGAGTTTGCTGAATGTCGGGGGTTTTACTCCAAAATCCAGCTCTTACCTTTAGTAATAAAGATCTGTGGTTTAGATTTGGTAGAGATGGGTCACCAATCGGGTCGTGCTGTCGTAGAAAGCCATACAACCGGCTTGAAAACAAAGTAAAGATTTGTCTGTGAGCTCAACTTGATCCTGAAAAGCTTAAAGCGCTATGTACGCATTCACCTCACCTATCATAGTTCGCCAGCAGCTCTTTTTCCCGATCGCTTAAGATCTCCACTTGGGAAACCATTGAGCATATTAACCTCCAAGTCTTCTAACTTTAAAAATATCCTTTTCTCAGTACACAATTTGTGTCAAAGAAGAATTTCAAGCCAACACAAAAACAAAAGACCAGCTAGCCACTAGTCCACACCGAACTTCAACCGCTTCTTCTATGTCTTTTAGCTTCCGAATACGACCGTCCAGAACATGTTAGATAAAACTGCACTTTAGTTTCAATTCCTAGGGTCCCTCATAGAGCAAAATTTCAGGTTTCACTAGTAAAATTCATTGTAATTCAGGGTAATTTTCGATCCCACCGGAGGGGTAACAACACGCTTCTAGCTCAAACACATAGCCAATCCATTAGACCAATCACAGACCGCTATCAGATCACGTGCAGGATTCCAATAGTTGGCAAATGACAAAGATGCAAATGAGACACTACCCCTGTTATTTATTGTGACCAGCTGACAAAGCACTTGTATTAAATTATATTAATTTTTTTCCACTATAGCTTCTTTAAGTCGCATCATATATTTATTCATTTTTAGTTTAAATTCTTCGACTGAAAATATAAAGTATATGAAACATGTATAACAGTAATAACGTCCGATTTGTTGCAAAATTGAAAGCTAAGCGTGGTTTTTGACCTAGCTCCAGGCTGTTAAAAATATTTTTCGAGACTTGTTGCTTTTATGTCGCCATATTTGCCCAGGTTTCATCTCAAGAACAAAATTCAATTTGAAAAGAAAAAAAAAAAAATACTACCGTCTATTTTTTAATATATGCGATATTTCGTTCAAATTCACGATCACTGCATACCATTTATCCCACTTCCCATTTTGTTTTTACTTGTTTAGACGAATTCCGAGTTAAATGATAGCTTAAAAATTGTACTTACCAGAATGCTAGACATTTAGTTACAGCAGACGTTGGTTTCTCGGCACTATCGTGACTCGTCTCCGTTTATCGGCTGGAAACAACAAACCCTTCGTGCTGACTCGTTATCGCGCAGACGAAACGGCTGAATGGGTAAATATATCCCCAGGATGTCCACCAATCCTGAGACGTATTCTTATAATCAGTGGACGATAATTCGCTGAATTCAAGAAGATCTAATTCCCACTCTCACCCAACTAGTTCCCACTTACCAATATGCTACCAGTCTGTCTAATATTATTTCCGTAACCGAACCAAGTGTGGGCTTCGTGACGAATAGCACGTCTTTTCCGGTTGGAAAATGAAATCAGCTTACGATAAAGAAAGAGGATCGCGATTCATTGAATTTCTGCGCAAGATTAGTATATTATTTATAAAAGAAATCACGCGAAAAAAAATAGGAATACGTGAATTTAAACGGAAATATCTTTTGCACGCCAATTTTTATACATTATAAATGGGATTGCTAAAGATAAACGACTCAGAAGGGGACCGTAAGATGGATTCATTATGGCGCTTCCCAGGGGGTAATTTTGAATGATTTTTACAGGATAACGGTAAAAAAGAAGATTCGTTTGAAGAAGAAAATGTGGTTTTTCGAGGTGAAAAAGTATCGCTAAGAGTGATAGATTTCGAATCGACAATTTAATCAATGCCATAATACCCGTCCTGTGGGAACATTATCACCTTTCGGCATTGGAACACCTTACGACACGCTGACTCCCAGGAAGTAAAGAAAGTCACGAATTTGAAACGTTACGAACCCACGCCGACAAGTCCGACAAGAACAACAAGTTTTGTTTGGCTTTAGAATAATGCGACGGGCTTCCTGTGGTTTTTGAAGTATTTAAAAAAACAAACGCGAAATTCAAGATTTAAATGCTAGTGCTTCAATGTCACTCTACTAAATATATACAGTCTAATAATGATAATTATATCAGAATAAATAATTTGACAAGCCCGGCAATTTTTGAAACAAATTGTGCGGCCCAATGCCCGTATGTGAACTTCGGAAATAAAAATTAATTCATTACAATGAATACACATGCAATATTGAAAAAGATTATAAAAGAAATAACGCTACATGTTCTTTTTATTAAAAGTGAAATGTTTCAGGATTATGGATACCAATTTCTACTTCTTTGTACGGCTTCTTTCCATTCTTTAAGAGTTTTGTCGTATTTTTTACGTATGGAAGTCTTGGGCTGATACAGCGCATGCGTACATCGAATGGCTTTAAGTTCATCGCGCGATTTCCACACACCTAAAGGCAAAGAGACAAACCATTTAATCCATAAAGCATAAGGTAGTCGTTGTCTGTGGTATTGATGGGCCAAAGATCTTCTATTTACTCGGGCTACCTGTGGTCTGTGTTGTCAGCAGGCTCTATTTTGGGGAGGGGAGGGGAGGGAAGAATATACAGATGTCCGTGCAGGTTGAATACTCATGCCAACAAAACATCCCCCTAAGGGAATTTTACATCAACGATGGACAAGTAGCCAGGCTTCCCGAGTACAGAGGTCAACCACCAGAGAGTTGTGAACAGAGTCTGCACTAATAGACACCGAAATGAAGGTAAAAGTGCTATGGAAGGACAAAAGGAAAGATGGAGGAAAAGAGAGAAGAGGGAGAAATAGAAAAAAGGGAGAATAGTGTCTTACCTGACGCCATGCCTGCCAGGAACGCTGCTCCAAGTGCAGACATTTCGGTCTGTGAAGGTTTATCCAAACTTTGTCCTGTTAAACTACTCGTTAGTTCCATTACAAAATCGTTGTTACAAACACCACCGTCTGCCCTGTGACAAAATAACACATTCGTGACTTATGTGTGTTTAACGGCGATTTTTCGCGCACACGTGGGTGTTACATAAAGCTTCGGGCAAAAATGTTTTTGAATGATCTTCTTTGCTGGAACGAACATTGCGCCAAAAAGTCGTCGTCACAAAAATTTGTTTGGGCCGGAAAATTCGTCGTTAAAAACTATCAAGTACGTGCAAAAGATCTGGAAACGAAAAGACGTAATCATCGACGCACGGATTATGGTTTGGATTTTCTCAAAATCAGATTCCGGCCGCGTTTTTGTCAATTTTCGCCAAGATTGTTATTTATACATTAATACAATAGTAATCAAATTATGTTTTTGTGGGTTCGTCGATGCACACGTAGCGTAGGGGTAAAAGAGTAAAGGGTCGTAGAGACGTCGGAGGCGCATAGACTTACTTGATCGAAGACATCACAGGAACTTGCGTCTCTTCTAGTACAGTTTCGTAAAGTTCCAGGAACCTTTAATACCAATGTTTTAAATTTAATAACTTTCTTAGAATAGCGTAAACGTTGTAATAAGGGTGCTGCACAACAATGAAATCTTAGTACGCTTTATCATGAGGGAACATATGTTATTTACGGGAAGAGCAAACCGGCCATCACGAAAAGCCCACGGAGGGGCCCGGGGGATCGGGGGCCCAGGGGATTGGGGGATGGGATGTGGAAAAACGATTTATGGCTTAGCACAGCTGAGTTGGTTACATTATTCTTACCTGAATGCTATGGACTCCAGTATTGCCCTTACTATATGACACTTGGTCGTAGATGATTTGATTCCCATCATTGATACACAGGCCTTGTTGTCATTGATGGGAGCCTTAGATTACGAAAAGATACAGAAAAAAGGATGAATGAATGAAAACCATAAAAAAATGAAAAGAAAACAGAAGAAAGGAAGAAGGGAATGACAAAAGAAGAGTAATGAAGACAAAAGATCTTTTTATTCTCTCTCTGACACAGCCCTGGAATAGAGGCTGGAATATGCACACTAACCTGTAAACCATTAAAAGATGGAACAAAATAAACGCCATCAGAACCTTAAAAAAAAAAGAATTTAAATCAATTTTTAACGCAGTACCTTTATTAATAGCAGCAAAAAAAAAAAAAAAAAAATACACAAAAAAAAAGTTCGCCTGACTTACTTTCAACAGAGAAAGCCATGTCACTTGTTTGAGTGACATCTTCGAAAAACCCTGAGAAAATAATAAGACAATAAAAGAATCCTTTAGATCTTAATACTCAGAGTAGCAACCAATTTTTATGTGGGAGGAAGACTGACCCATTGACTTTGACCATTCAATAGAAGTAGCTGTTCCTGAAGCATTCCCTTCTGCCATAAAAATGGTCTCAGATCCAATTTTCCAAGCTACTAGGGGGTATAAACCTACAAAGAAAAGAGTTCGTCTTAAAATAACTGAGGAGAAGGTGCTTTAGATCTTTATGGTGGCTCAGACCTGCACATAAAATGGCTGTCGCATTAAAAATAGAGGGCTACAAGTTGGTTATTATTGGTTTGACTAGCCCAATGCAACAAAAACAATAAAGTAATATATAAGGCAGTAATTTTCGTTTCTAGAATTTGAGAACTTAACACTTTGTGCATACCTGCCATAGATGCATGTGGGAATTTCCCTGTATTGACGTCAATAAATGTACCCGTACCCATGGTACACTTGATGTCACCAACATCAAAGCAACACTGTCCAAACATAGCAGCCTGCTGGTCGGCAACCTGGCAGTTCAAAAATAATTCTAAAGATCTTAATTTCATTTAAGCCAATACTGAATCTAATCAGATCAACCTAAGTATCCTTTGTTTCTAATGTTTTCGGCACATGAAAAGTCACATCTGGACCTTAGTCATTCAAATATTACAACAAAGATTGATGATCAGAAAACAAACATCAAACAAGATTGAGATATACTTACTACAGCTCGGATAGGAATTGGTGATCGAAATATGTCTTTAGCAGTTTCACAAATTAAACCACTAAAAAGAAAAGGAACGTTAGGTTCACTTCATTATATCATTCCTTTGATTCCTGTTTTATGACCATATATATATAACATATTCATATCGAATCAAAAAACAAACACCACCCAGACCAGGTCACATTTCAGAACAGTCAAGTGAAGCTCAGTTAGAGAACATTTCCTATGAGTGTGAAAAATCATGGCACAGTCATGGCACAGCATTCTCAACCAATCATATAGCGCAAAAGCATTTCTCATCCAATCAGAATGCTAGGACACAGCACTGCCAAGGTCACAGCATGGCATGTCCTTACCATAACTTTTTCACATTCATACAGAACCTTCTCTATCATTCCTTATATATTATAGGAGTACCAGTACATACCTGGTGTCAACAATTTTTGGTAATATTGATGCTGGAATATTGAATAAAGAAGTGATAATAGAACTCCATTCCATCTGTGAATACCAATATTAAATATATCAAATATGGTACTGTTTTAAATATATTCAGCTGTTTTTGTACCCAAAAACCATAGTTACTGCTATTTCCTATGAAATGTTACTGTCTCCAGCATTGTCAAATCCAGGTTTGTATTTAACAAATAAAGAAGGCTAAGCCATGTTTTATACTGTGATAAAACTTGACCGACATTTGAAAACACGAACATTTTTTGAGTGTTTTCAAATGTCCTGAGAGTTTTATCACAGTATAAAACATGACTTAGCCTTCTTTACTTGCTTTATGATATAGATTTATATCGCGAAAAGCTATGAAAAGCAAGTTGAAAACAATAATACACGCTCGAGCGATAAAACAGCCAATCAGAGCGCGCGTTAGATTGTATCTATGTTAGTACTCTGATAAAAAAGTCTCTTTCAGCCAATCAGAGCATGCGTTACATTATATTCATGTTATAAATTTAAATAGAAAGCCATCAATCTTATAATCATGAAACAATTAAGTTTGATGTCATGTCTAATTGTTTCACATGCCATATTTCACTGTCAATTAGAAGGTCTAAACTTGGATACAACTCCTAAGATAGTTGCATTTTATAAATGCATTATCGTTAAGCGCAAAATTATATATTGGTACATCTTACCACATAAGGGTCGAACATTCCTGTAGAACTAGCATTAGAGTAATCAGTTATATGATATTGATTTCTCGTTAATTTCCATAGCAGCCAGGTATCTATTGTACCAAATAGTAAAGATCCATTTTCTGCCTTTCTTTGCAACTATAGAAGGTGGGAGAATGTTGAGTTGTTAGATAAGGCTTGACGCAACAACAAGTCCAGACTGAGTCATACCAATAATACATTTATTAAAATGTCTAAACTCTTTAGAGATTTTTGAAAATAATTAAACAATATTGTGGTCTTTGCACAACTGCTACTCTCCTCACCTCCTTCCAGTGACCCCTCTCCCCTATGATTGCTCCCCCTCCCTATGAGCAGGAGTGTCCTCTCCCTGTTTTTCCCATAGGGGAGTGTTAAGCAGTGGTTTATTGATGCTATATAATAATTGAAGTTTTCACATGCCATTTATACAAAATTTTAGAATAGTTGCAAACAATGACTTACCTCTGGATGGCTTTTTAAGAGATAATGAAGCCTCATTGTTACCTGGCAATAACATGTAAAAGAATGGAATTCAATAAATTATGATCTTAATATTGGATAATATGCACCAAACCAATGCAAAGCCATTTCAAAATTATAGCTTGCTGTAGTAACGCAATTGAAAGTTGTTTATGTATAATCAGGAGTAGACAAGCTGTATATTTGGGTAAGAGGTTGACATGACATATATGCTTTAGGGATCAAATAACCTAACCTGTTGAGTTGAAAAGTTGATTACACTTCCAGCTAAAAACTGCTTACGCCTAGAAATCATGTGCATTAACTTTGAACCAGCTTGTAAACTCTAAAAAATAATGCAAAAAAAAAGAAGGATAAATAACAATCATCATCTTAGACGGCAAACTTCTAGTGGAAGGGAAACCTGCACACTCTCAAGTAAATGCACAGGGAGCCCAAGCTATGTTTTTGTATTTCTTTACAAAAAAAGTAAAATAAAGTTAATACCTTCAGTGGTTTTGTAAAGTCTAAATAAATGATTGACAAAGGTCTACAGAAGGTATTAACTTTATTTTACTTTTTTTGTAAAGAAATACAAAAACAT
>JAUUIK010117607.1:0-12734 GCA_032270385.1 Urticina crassicornis | reverse complement strand
ACGTGCTTAGAACAGTTCTAGGGTCGTTATGTCCTAATAATAAAGACTGTAGGACATCAAAGCTGGTTTACATAGTGTCCGCCTAACGACCTAAGAATCGTCCTTGGTGTGCACTTATGTCTTATTGAGTACTACTAGTATTGCTGACGAGTTAATTACTCGTCGTAATGAAATCTTTTTTACCCTTAAAAGACAGTCAAACCATAATATTTATCATGCTCGTTGTCGATTCACTGAAGGTTAGGACATTACGTTTGGAAGCTATTTAGACATAAAATAAGCAGACAGACAGACACACACAGAGACAGAGCGGCGAAGCCAAACATCAAGACGGACAGACAGACAGACGTCTAGACTACTGGGCAATCAGTCCCCGAAAAACATCTCGATTTAATAACATTTTGACTGACAACCGTGAACAAACGAATTGACGGTGACAATAAAGGCTTCTACAAGCAACTCAAATTAATTATGATAATGTGTATCCGATAATTCCAGGAACCAACAGAGGATTATCTTACCGACAAAAACACTAAATTCGTCAATCGTTGATACGAAAAATAATCCTTGAATTCACGAGAAATTCAGGCTTTATTTCCCGTGATTTCCTTTCACGACTTATATCAATCAAAACTATCCTTTCCACTTAATTAAACGTTTATTAAACGTCATATTCCCAACGAAATGTTATTGGACTTAAAACAATTTGAATTTAATTATACGTCAATATTTTTACCGTGTTGACGTATATTATGGTTGCTATAGTGACGATGGCCGGCAAGAAATTCTCAAATTCCCGCCAATTTTTTTAACAAAGCGTTACAGTTTAACAGAAGATTGTAAAGACTATGAGGGGGTCAAATAATTAGGTAGTAATTACGCTTTTCAGGAATTGAAAAAGATAGGGATTTATACTTGTGAACTTGCTATATTGAGCGGTTGTTCTTGTGGGATTACCGTCCTAACAATGTTGCAAATATTTGGTATAAAACTCTATTGTTTAGTCATGCAAATGTTTCTAAATTTGCCGACCCTATCTCGTTTAGCTGGTCTTATTGGAGAATCCGAAATAAAGCTCTTGATCCACTTATCCGTGAAAACTCGTTGTCTCTTTGGCGGAACGCTGTGATTGATTACCATGAGGCCCGCGATATGTATTATGATGTCACGCGGTTATCATTAGAGAAACGAGGGGATTTTGTTCAAATTATCAACTCGACTTTATCGATTAAAGCAAGCGGTAATCCAAACACCACATTATTCATCATTTCAACACAAAGATGTCGAATTCTATAGAGACATTCTCAAGGAAACTGCGCCAAAGTGAAACAAAACGCAAACATCAACCAGGCTGCATAACTCAGTGAATATCCTAGAATGTGACACAATTCTAATATTAGCAAGTAGTGATTCCAAGAAAAGACCGTATTTATAATACGTAAAAGATGGTGGTTGGATAAGTGTTATCACGAGAAAGGTACCTGATTAAATAACAGTGTTGACAAGTACTCTACCAAATTACACCACGCGAGCGTTTAACACTTTTAATAGTCAATACCTCCTCTAGGAGAAGCTTTATCGTATATACCGGCTCTGTAAACTGAATGTTTGTTCCGAAAGGAAATAGATAATTAATAAACTTAACCATAAATAAAATGAACTAAAAGCATAGGTTGTTGGTAGGCAGTGCCAAGCAATTATTTTATTATATACTTATAGAGAAGAATAGTTATATTAAAGGAATATAAATCGAAGTGTGTGTGTAGTATGTATGTAGTACGTATAATGGTTCGTATGATTGTATGTTTTTAATTTAATTAAAATGTTTTTGGTTATAACTCATATTGAACAATGAATTTATGAATACGAGTTTAGTGTTCGAGACCAATAAAGTTAATTTCTTCAGTATTGATTTTGATCGGTTTCGTTCAGAGTGAAAGCGAAAGGGTTTAAGGCGTCCAAATCAATTTAATGTGTTTTAAATTGTTCAAGATATCCAGCAGTTGACAGCGACGCAATTAACAAAGTAGAGACGAAAGATCTTCATATTTCTGATAAGGATTTTAATTTAAAAAGTAAAGATTTCAATTAAAACACAGAGGAAATGGAAGTCAAGAATTTATCAATGCTTTAACTCAAGTAAAGACGGATTATTGTCTCGAAAAAATAATGAATTTTAATAACGATAATTTTGTAAATCCAACACTTATTTTAAATAACTAGGAAAACAAAAACTGCTTGAGAATTCAATTCTCTACAATAATCAAATATAAGGAATAAAAGGGAATTCATTTTGGAAATCCATGCGTTGAAATAAAATCATTAAATATAATAAAAGGAGTAATAAATATAACAAGACATTTATAATTTACAAGGAAACAAATCGAGAATAAGTTTAATTCATTTGCTTTCGTTTATTGTTAGTATCCTAGTAAATATCTCGCGCTTCTTGTTTTTTTTACCATACTATGTATTTATGAAAAACATCTTTTTTTCTCCATCTTTTTTTCTTCATTTTAGTTTCCCATTTCGTTAACTAGTTCGACAATACACAAAATGTAAAGAAATAGAAGTGGAATTGAGAAGAATATTTTTTGTTCGCTTGTTAGTTTCTTATGTACAGTTAGGGCTGTTCGTTTAAGTGTGTGATGGTTTGTAAATCGCAAAGAAATTGAAATTGAAAAAGTACAATACTATATGGATGTTGGAAAGGCATTCGTAAGAGGAATGTACGATATTTATAACGTGACGCAGTTGTAATAATCAGTAAAATATTCAAAAGATTCGACTATTTCATTTCTCACTTTTAAAACAATACCATATCACCTTCACCTTGAAAATGAAAATTAAAAAAACCGAATTACCAAAAAATACCGTTTGAGAAATTAGTGATCAATGAAAAGGGCTTTGGAAAACAGGTTCTTGGCGCTACTTGGCTTTGGCTACCATAGCACAGATATTTAATAGGTGTGTCCTTTATTAAATGGGCCACGTTCAATATATTAAAATTCCCACAAGCCAACAAAGAAAAAAGTTTAAAATGTACATAAATGTACCATGTCAATGAGATAGCAGAAAATAAATATTATACGAGCCAACAAAACAAAAACGCTAAAAATATACCGAATCAATAAGATAGCTGAATATAAATATTATACAAGCTAACAAAAGACAAGCAGTTAAAATAAGATAAAATAAAATAAATATTATACTAGCCAACAAAACAAAAAGCTGAATTTAAAAAGATTAAAACATATCATACCAATAAGATATCAGAAAACTCATAACATACAAACCAACAAAGGGAAAGGAAAAAAAATACCATATCATGAGATATAATAAATAAATATTATACGAACCAACAATAGAAAACCTAAACACTAATGAAATAACAGCAAATCAGTCAACAAAAAGGTAGGGATTGAAACTTAAAATATACGATACAATTAAAAAATGACTAATGAAAAAGTTTAAATTAACTGATGCTTTGGGTAGGTAATAGAATTTTTGAATAAGAATTGAGTTAATATCATTCGATGTACATGATGAAAAACAACAAAACATTTGAACTAATTTGATACTCAGCTTGACCTGTTTTAATGTCTACAGTAGCCTTTTTCAGCTACATTGACTCTTATTGATTACTAAGAAAAACGAGATTTTTTTTAAAGGAAATAACTCGATTCAACTTCTTTGGAAAGTTAATTTTTTTTACGGATTTAAAATAATTTTATAATTCTATTATTAAATATAAGTAAGTAAAAAGCTTTTTGAAGAAAAACCGAAAATTATTGAAAACAAAGAAGAGCTTAGTCCGCCGCAGATCTCAAAGAAAGTGACATTGTTTCTGTGCCGAATTTACGCAAATTACCCTGAGAATGTTCAGCTTTACCAAGAGAAGATTACAGAGAAAAAAAGAAAAAAGTTATCTTAAGACTAAGACCAAAGAACCGAATAAGAGGGGGGAAAATGACAAACCGGAAGAAAAAAAACGAAAAATAAGAGATTTAGAAATTTCTATTTTGACAGCGCGCAAGATCGATTGACTATTACAGTTTTCATTTTCTCATCCAAGACACGCCCTGCCCTCGAGTGGGGCTGTATTAACAAAATAACTACCGACTGTTTTAAAAACGGCTTATAAATCATTGACTTTGGTCACTTAAAAGGCCATCTACTCAATAAAACCAAAGGGAACATTTACTAGAAAACAATCACTCAATGTACAATATAACTCTTCAATATAAGTATATTCTTCAATAAATTAGTTGTATTCTCATTGTACTTGGTACATTTTTGCTCTAAATATAACCTTAGACATAGCACTTGGTTTTAAATAAATCTAATAACCACAGAGCTTAAGGTACTCGAACCCTATTTCTTATTAATCCTCACAGCCCTTGACCTCAGGAAGAGTTTATATTCGTCTTAGGGGCACATGTAAACGTTCAACGGTGACCTCAGGGTGGAGAAAGAATACCCACCATCGATAATCTGAAGAGGCTAGTCTCAGTTTTGAAGACATGCCATGAGTTCGATAAGTTTGGAGTCCAAATATTTTATAACGATTCAAAACCTGTAGGGGTTGTTGTTAAGTCTCGAGCAAGGGTCCACACCTGCTTGGCTGCCTGATCTAACGAGCTCTTTGATTTACCAGAGAATAGGTCCACTCCCTTCAAAAAGAAATGAGGGCATTTTCTACACTGAAGACACGACACTAACTGAAGTAAAACCCCATTGATTCTGTCAAACAGACAGTCTTCATCCCATTCGTATTCTCGTGGGTGCTTTTCACATTCGTACAAGACTAAGTTTGTTAGATGAATATACTCGATCGGATCTCCTGAGATGGCGAGGTGTTTATCGCACAGAGCCTTCAGCATGCTCACACACAGCTTACGGCAGCCACCGGTGAGCAAGAGTTCTTCTGAGTCACTAAATGACAAGACCCAAGCATCGCCTTCTGTGTTGACTGGTTTGGCCGTGGGATAGGAATCGCGAGCCAGCAGGTTAAAGCCCCTCATTTTAACGTTCGCTACGACGGGCTGACTTGGCCAAGCTGAGCCGAGTGTTGGCCAGGAGCATGTGTTCTGTGGCCATATCGCTCCACATCGGAAAGCAGGCACAAGTTCAACTGTATAGATATCGGACACGCAAAGTACTGTAGAGAAACTATTCGTCGAAACAATACGTACTTGAGTTTGTAGGTTACCGCGTCGGATGGCTTCAGAAACCAGCGAAGTAAATCTCGAGCGCATTTTACGCGCTGAGAGATAGCCAGACGCGGTGATGAATTCAGTCCAAAGTGACATAGACCTCTTACGCTCGTCACTCAACTTTAACATAGCACAGCCAGACGGACAGCCATCATCGATAAAATTGAATACTCCCATTTGATTGAGAAACAAGCTAACCTCAATGCGCCTCGGGGAGAGAACTTCTAGTCCAGTATATCGACCGTCAACCTGCTTGAGCGAAGAGATAAAACGAGGCTCCAAGGCTTCGACGTGCTTTAGAACATCTTGCATGACACGGCAGACGTTTGTAACAGCTTGGTAAACCTCGCTCTTTCTTCTGTGTACACGGTTTCTCACGTAGTGTTTCATGTTGATGTGTCGTTGGCCGGAGAAACAGGCCATTCCTTGAAGAGCAGCCTTGAAAGATCTCGTTCGCTCGTGGCCAAACTCGTACTGGACGAAGTGGCCAAATGAATTTGTCTCTCTGTAGCCGGTGTATTTCAGAGTATGGTTTTCCGGAGCTGGGTATTAAGGTGCCATAGTCGAACCAATTGAACCTGTCACGACCTATTAATCTCCTTAACAAAGACCAAAACCGACTCAGAGCCAATAAAACACGAGGGTCGGCAATTTTGTCCGATCATTCAAGTGATGCCATTAAATCAATCTCTCTCGATATTACACCGATCTGCCTCATTTCTGCGCGCGCTCACTTCGGCTCAACGGGACAATATAAGATTTCCCCACTTAAATTGTCTCTCAAATCCACAAAATAAGCTTTTTGAGTTGAAACTTGATTGTTTAAGAGCTAAAACGGTGCTTATTTCATCGCTCTTTATCACATGCCGGGCCGTTTGCTTATCTTATTAAACTTTATAAACAACGACCGCCCATCGCTTGTGTATTATTGCAGACGATATTGAAACCTTGCCTTGGGATAACTGATTTTATTACAGTCACTGAAGCAAAAAAAAAACAGCATTCCAGCTTTATTAGCTACAATAAAACCGTCTAGAACTGTAAATAATCAATAGAGTGACTAGCGAGAAACCCAAATAACAATTCTAGTACCTGTTTTAGCTGTTGTGTCCATGGGAGCTACTTTCATGAATTTTTTAATAAGCCTAAGAGTTTTGCTTTAAAATAATTTGGCACCGGCGGCCTCAGTCGAAAAGCAATAAAGCAAGAACAAACACAAGCGGCATCAAACCAGCCGGCAAAGAAAGAACACATCAAAAAAAAAGAAGCGAGAATTGGCTCTTCGTGACCACTTTTTTAAAATTAAATGCCGTTTGTGTGGTAAATTAGAGACAAGGAGAACTCGTTGAACAATGCGTAGCTTATTCAGGCGAATTCGTCGTTTAGGAGCTGAAAACAAGGTGCGAACGAGGTTCGGTGTGATCGCGTGAAAACCTAATAACAGCGAAATGCCGGGACTTTGGGCTTTGAGGATTTAGCGGTTTTGGAGATGGGCGTGAGTTTAGACCTAAGCCGATAATACTTCTAAGCGATAAGAACATCCCAAGCTGCAGAACAAGAGCGCCACCAAATCCTCTCCCAACTCAAGGATTGCGAGAACTGAAGGCCAAAAGTGAATCATGAAGATAGCAGTGACTGCGGCAGATTAGCATGATAGCGTCGCATGTCATTTTGCAGTTGGATTACCATTTGGTATTGACCCGCAGAGAGCCGCTAAACTATTGAGGGTGTTCCTTAATAAACACCACAGACACCAGCACAATGCCTACAGAACAGACCTGACGATTCATGTGTCAAAAGGTATTTACATCAGGACAGAAATAGACCTAGAAGAGCCTTTGATAGCTGTTTTTGATTGCACTGCTCACTAAGGAAAGCGGAAGTGTCACTAAGATTTGATCATTTTGTTGTTCATTAAGGGATTCTGCTGCGGCGTTGTTTCCATTAATGTGTTCTTCTATGACCGGATATTTATGCATTTATACAATGCAACCATCTCCGGTTCTGACCAAACAGCCCCGTTAGATTTATTATCCAAGCCTTGAAAGCTCTCTTTTTTCAAATAAAATCCATGAATGGCCACTAAGATGGACCCTGTTCAGAGGTAGTCGTTTGACAGAACCAACTAGAATTTGTCGGGTATCAAACCAGTCCATGTAATTGGCCGGGTTGTTTGATAAAGAGCCCTCTATTGAAACCCTTGACGTCATTGTATTTAGAAGACGTTCAGACGGTAAACAAAAGGCCAGATGATTAAGATCGAACATAGCAGATATTGATAATAAAATACCTAATAAAACTGTGCAACGCTTCGCTGGGCTTGCAGATTAAAACGGGCTGGCGTGAGATCTGTGTCTTTGATGAGGTGCCACTCACAGCACAGCGTTAAAATAAGACACACAACTTTAGTTTACTCAAAGAAAACAACAGTCCCCGTTTGGTGTCGAAGACATGCCGTTTTATAGTGTTTACACAAGCGTGGAAGTAGCTGTTAATTGAATAAGCATCGTTTTTTTTTGTGCCAAACGACAAACCATAACACTTCAATACAATTCACTTCAATTTCACTGCATTTGAACAGTACGGTTATGAACGGTCAAGGATGTGCTCTAAGGACCTTTCTCTACTTCGGTTTTTCTTTACAAAAGGAGTTTATTGTTCTTAAAAGAGAGCTCTCTAGGTCAATTAAATCTTAAACGCAGACAGGTTTCGTTTGATGTTTCAATAGCTGTTGTTCCACGACACCGTGAACGAGCGACCAGCACGATTTCATTAGAATCCGTTTTTCTGTCGTCAAATAAAATCAAGTTCAATCATATCGCACTTCTTAAAATATTGATGTGACATCAAAAGAAAAACTCGATAAACACATCAGTATACAACAGTTTTTAATCTAAGAGGAACTGCAAACAAGACAAAGGATTCACTTTCTTAATGGCTTTCTTTTTGTTTAATTGTCTCTTTTTCACGTTTTTTTTATTTTTCGCTCTCCCTTTTTTTTTTTTGCAGTAGACATTTCTTATCGTGTATAAATCCCATGTTTTCTTCCCTAAAGTTTTCCGTTTTCTTTGTTCAAGGAACGCCTTATGCTTATCAGTCCAAGGCAAAAAAAAAAGGTAATAAAAGATGGAGCCATTTTGAACCCCAACGGCTAAAAAAGTAATAAAATTTGTCATTTTTTCTAGACAAAGCATTCAACGTGAAAAAGATGTTTTTCATTTTAAATATAGATTTTTAAAAAGAATTTAACTGAAACCGTGAAAATATCAACACCATGTAGTAGAATTTTTCAACTATGAACATCCTTGAACTCTCTTCATATGGCACAATTAATTTTCTGAGTTTTGAATATTGCAAACTAAATGGAGCAATTAAGTGAGGAATTGATTTAGAATTCCACCAGTTGTTCCGGCAGAGCTATAAAAATTACTAAACTAAAGTCCTTATTTCAATAGATATTACTAAAAGACTCCCAACGTCTATACTATTTGTGTAATATATATTCAACTCATTAAGAAAACTCGTAAACCCTCTTATCATATCAGGCAAATAAGCGCAAGCACCTATAAGTAATGAATGAATGAAGTGATTGAACGCTCCCTTATTAAACTCTGTGGTCACCCGCAAGTGCATATGGACGTCAAGTGAAATAAAAGCTTTCAGGATCAACGGTTTTGGCTGTGTAAGGGACTGAGGACAAAACATTTTAAAATGTGGTCCTCGGTGAAATAGAACTAGTCCTAATGGATCAACTAGCTAGTAATACGCTAAATATTTATCCAAACTATTTTATTGGATTTTACAATTGTTTTCCTCAAAGGAATCGACATTTAAACTTGACTAGTTTATCTTGAGGGGTTTTCAATAAGTATAGTACTAAAAGCAAGTGGAGCGATATGAGAATGACTCACAAAACAGGTGATCGTGAACATCTTTCACAAGTACAACAGGGGTTAATAAACATTAGAAACATTTTTCACAAAAACGTACTAAATCACGTCCAGTATAAATCAAGACATTTATTACCACTTAGAGAAAGGGAAAACGGATGAAAAACAGTAATAAAAACTATACCACTTAAAACTGAGGGAGAATGACCAACTAATAAACCAAATTGATGCCTGAATCGTCATTTAATTGAGGCTATGAATTATCGCTCTCTTTTTAGTTTCTATAACAGCTTAAATGGAGTTAAGTGAATATATGAACCTTTGAAAGGAAGTGGGCTGTAAATTAAACCGTAATTAATTAACTACAAAGATGTTAAAGATGTTAAACATTATTCCTTGAAAAACAAAAAAAAAGAGATTAAGTTGAACGAAATGTTTTTTCATTTCCTTTTTTCCCCTTTTATAGAAAAAGGATAAATTTAAAAAGATAAAAAGCGTATTAAGACTAATGAGAAAGGTACTTCGATAGATCGTTTTCGACATTCGATTTTCTAGCTTACACGAATCGACAGATTTCAACTCTGAGAAAGTTCTATTGGTCTAGTTTCTTAACATTGGTTATTTCATATTATCGATCAAACGACCTTTATAGTTATCTTGCCTTAAAATACTGAACGAATAGTTGATAGCTTGGGGGAAGTCACCTTACAAAGATCTGGTATGCTCTATTCTAGCTGAAGAGAGAGAGTTGAGTAGACTAACTTTAAATGTTCTTTGTCGCCAAGACCACTGTTCTTCTTGTTATTGATATAAGATCAATGTAGTTCCAAAGTGTTGGCTTTCTCGAATTGAAAAAATAGCAATCAAGATAAAGTTTATTGCACTAAAAGTTGGGTTCAAAGAACATTGTAATAACAATTCTATACTTTTGATATACAATCATTGTACTAGTTGGTCCACGAAATTGGCCTTTTCGCGGCGAAAAATAGCAATCAAGATTGTTATCTATAAAGTTTATTGCACTCGAAAGCGTTTGTGATACTGGGTGTGAAACAAATAAAGCTAAATGAAGACCTGCTTAATCCGGCTTTGATTTGATCGTAAAACAGAATAGTACTATTAACACGATTATAAAAAGGCAGAAATCCTAAGCCAATAAAGCAATACACACACCAGAGTCTCCCATTCCTTAATCAATGTAGATATACATTTAAGTCCCAAAAACAACATTCATTTAGCCAATAGTACAAAGATGGTTAAAACCTGTCACATGGACAATAGATCAAGTTTATCGGCAGTAGGCTGTGGATGAGTAGGTGTTGACAGATATATTCACTGATATGATGGAACATGGTTTATCCTCAGGTTAGTTTAATGAAATTAAACATAGCTCAAGAACAGAACTAAACAATGTATGGATAACAATCGGGAGAAATTAGATTTTTCTGGAATGAAAGGAGTGTCGGAACAAGGCCCTGACAGTGGGGAGATGGGCGGTTTACTTTTGTGGCTCGGCTTAGCATACCAATGCCTAGCTTCAGCTGAGTAATCAGCCAAGGAAAAACATCAAGAACGCGAACTAAACATTCAACCTGTTTGTAAGTTGGAGAATTTCACAGAAAAGTAGCATTTTCAAATCATGGAGATTATTTCGTGACCTTATCCCCGTGTTGAAATTCTGGCAGAACAAATGATGCACCCCATTTTAAACGCTTTTCTATGACTTGTAACGAACTACAAGGAGAAGGCGTGGAGAGCTCATTAAGAGGGAGTTTCTTATTGAAGTCAGTATTGTAAATTCTTAGAGTGACGATCAAGGCTTGGTAAAGGTTAAGAACTTCGTTTGTGATAGACTCACGAGGGAAATAATTGTGACCAAGCTTACAATATTTAGTATTTCAAAAACTGTTCATCCAGGTCGAATCCATAGTAATAAGCACACACAATCAATAAACTACATATGAAAGTGTTATCGTACTTTTGTTATCAAAATCTAAACGTTCGTTCGTCCTTTCTTTTCACGACAAGAAAGACTATCTTGCGGCGATAATATCATACAACAATGTACCAGAAAGGACTAGTCTCGATATTTGTAACAGTTCCGAGTAACATTGATTAAAACTCTTATCAGATTGTGCAGGGGAGTGTAACCTATTGTTGTTCTTTTGTTTCGCAGCTAAAATTAGAAAAATGTTTTCGCATGTGGTGTGTAGCAGAGATGGTGTTTATAGTTGTGGCGGTTGTTTTCGAAAGTTGTGTTTGATGCTGCGAAGTATTGTAATGGAATAAGCTGCACCATCATAGGATGGAAAACTTTATCGAATTTTCAATAAATTTCAAAAGTGACTTCCATTTTCTGAAACATTTTCGTGAGATTAGAACAAAACCGCATCCCCAAGATATTCCCCAAAAAAATCCAAAATTTGTTTACCCCATGGAGAATGTTATGTTACCGATCAAACGAGAAACAAAATACAAATAAAATAGAAGGAAAAAAATGTTTTCATTTTCGATGTAATGGTTTGTTTACTAAAGGCAGGGACGAGCGAGTGTTGCATGAATTTACACGAAATAAAGACGTTTGTGGGGATGGGTGATCAAACGTTGTAGGAATTTGAATAAAGGTCGAATAAAAGTCTCTGGACGACATGAACTCATTAAGAAATAGCAAAACAGTGTCTAATTCGACGCAAAAGGAGGAGTGAATGAGCGGTTTACTTCCCAAGCAGAAAATGCGCCCTCTGACATTTTGTGAGGACACAGCATTTTTAATTGAGGTACATTGTTGCACACGATAAAAGGTTAAAGAAATAAACTGTCTTTCTTGGTTAAAAGCTACTTTAGTTGACAAAACCAAGTCTTGACACAGTTTAAATCAGGGGGAAAATCCAAAAAAGAAGCCAACACCGTTTAGATATGTAAATTGTTCTCGGAGTTTCTGAGAATGGTGCCAACTCCGTGGCATTATTGTGCATGGATTTCTGTTTGATGTAGGCTATTTTATTAGTATTGAAGATAACTGAGCCTCATATGAGAATTGGGATACCTTGGATGTTAGCAATGTTGTATGCGGTATTAAAGAGAATTCAACATACAACTTAGATTCTGTAGAGGGTGACTGATATGAAACTAGTCTCGTTTGGAAGGATAACATAAAGTCCTTCAATAGCTACGCCAAGATAATAAAACACTGACTCACAAGAACACACACTATAAATGTTAAAGTAAAACGTTTAAACACCTCGTCGAGTGACGGGAATCCTAACTGATCTTACATAACAACGCAGACTGTAACCAAGCAGCTTTAAAAGAAAATTTAAAAAATCTACGAACCTTAGGGTCAAGTTTATGATATTCTTCATCATCTTCGTCAGCAGAGAAGAAAAGCGCGGTCGAGGTGATGGTCAGGGAGCCTGGGACGACCACACATGGCGCAATCATTTGACAGGCTGTGGTGAAAAGCACGTGACCAGAATCATCTGTTTCCAGGCTCCTTTCGTCGATGGTGACGTCACCTATGATGTCCTCGTCGTCTAGTGAGTAGGAATCTTCAATGGCAGACGATGATATTTTGGCGAAGTTTAATTTTTGTTGGGCATCCTGGCTGGCTGGTTCCTCAACGTCTAGA
>JAUUIK010117385.1:0-14508 GCA_032270385.1 Urticina crassicornis | reverse complement strand
GGGGGTCTGCTATATATGAGGGGTCAAAGGTCAAATCCGCCAAGTTAGGGCTCTATGAGCTCTTGTTACAATATAAAATTAGTGTCCTCTTCCTTACTTGGCAGAGAGAAAATAAGATATATTTTTAGCTGCTAGATCTTTTGATTTGTGTCTGTTACGGACAAAATTTACAGCTAAAACAACCACAAGTTCAGATCAACATTTTCAAAACTCATTTCCTGTGAATTGTGAGTATACATTCCTAAGAAAACAAATATATTTTTTAGTTTGGCTAGTATTGAAAGTAAGTTCAGTTGTAATAGAGCTTTTCTATATCCTCTGGATTTCTTTATCAAAAACAAAGGCTCTGTTTCTCAGATACTAATGAACTGGGCCGTGTCATTTATAAACATTATAGCTGTTGTGCGCTAATGGACATCCCTTTTAACTGGACAAAACTGTAACTTAAAGGTATTTTAAATCAGCTTTACACTTTCACCGGTTCTGCAGATGAAATCGTTTGAACGTTTCTTTACAAGAGGAATATTAATATGAAGAAAGTTTACCTCATAATTGTAGTTTTAAGTAACTTTTTTTTTAGACAAGAGGTGCTGATCATGATCACAAACAAAAAGCAAATACAAAAGAGTTTTTTCACTGCAAAAAAAAATCAAGTTTATATATTTACTCAAATAGCACTTTAAAGACCTTGCTGATCACTCTGACTAAAACATCCCTTGCTAACAAGGGTGATACTGAACCAATAAATTAACAGATTTATCTAGCGAATGTTTGATGAAACATTGTTATAGCTAGGTCAAATATTTAGCCCCATGCAGCTGAATGGGCCGAGAATGTGTGCATTTTTGTTGTTATGTCTGATATTTATTTAAAAAAAAGATAGATGTATATGATATCACATGGCCACTTGGAGATATGAATTTATCTTCGCTTAGAACGATGCAAATATTTAGAAATATGACAAAATCACAAAAAATGTAGCTGCCTGGGAAATGATCACGCTAGGCTTAGGGGTGTCCTTATGGTGTTATGGTGTTATCCAAGCCTGGCTTCTAGTGGTTAGATCATGTCTTATCATATAAAAAGAACAAGCTCAAAGCTGCATCATGCATGTGCCCATAATTAGTCTAGCCATATATGATTCTTATAGTCAAGGAAAAAATTGGCTCATTAATACACTATGTATTACTCTGTAATTCAAACTGACTTGCAGGCACTGAAATCCGAATATTATAATGCTGTTGTCATTAGCCACATTTGTATCTCATGCATGCATTTACAAGTTTACTACACTAGACAGCAGCGCTTCTGATGGAATAAAGGAAAAGGAGCATACTCTAGTTATCTTAGAGCCTGTAATATATCCACAGATATTCAAACTAAACATCAGAACATTGAAGATTAAGCAAGGAAATGGTGGCCCGTTTTGAATTAATTTTATGCAACAATTACTTCTATTCAAAATATGTTAATTAGTACTATTGGCCAAAAACAGAGGCCCATGAATTAGAGGATACAGAAAAAACTCTAATTTTAACTAAAGTGTTTCAATGATTCAATGCAAATCTAATGTTAGGCTTTATTTAAATTTTTTTCTGTGACTTATTATAAACGTAATGTCCATAACACTCTTTTCCCCTATTTTCCCAGATGAACAAAATGTTAAACCTACTTTGTAGTTTGATTATACAAACTGATCTAGCTGCTTCATGGTTATATGTACTTTACATTGTAGCCTGCATTATATATTTATATAAATATGTTGTTTTTCTTTTCAATCTTGCAGTATGGGGACTATGAGAAAGACATCCATAAGCCAGGTTTCCTTAAAAATGAACATCTTCTACCACAAAGAGTAAGTCAGTTATTTCTAGGAAACATTCATTATGTAATTAGCACTTGGATGCCATTCTTGTTCCATTATTGACCCTGTTAAATTGGGTGATTACAATTTTGCGGCAAGAATTGGTGTTTTATCTTTTAAATGTGTGAAGGGCCTAACCCCAGGATACCTTTCAGATGGGTTTCTCATGCATTCCACGGTTCACACTAGAAATACCCAAAATAAGGATTGGATATGCTTAACATCCCAGCATACAAGTCTGCTGCTGGTCAGTGGACTACCGTTCTGTATCGTGCAATACCTTTCACTTTGCAATGGCTCCTTCTGAAGAACACCCCTTCTGAAGATTCATTATTACCAAAAACGAATACTAGCACTGGATAGACCATGTTAAGATTAGTAAAAATCCAGAGTTTGAGAAAATGGTTTTAAAATGGTCTTTCCAAGTTTTCCAGTGGTAGCTAGTATTAGTTTTTGATTTTGATGGAACCCCTGTTTTATTTCCTTCAGGTACTTGATCAGTATCAAATGACATCAGATATGTGGGAGGAAAGGATCACTTCATGGTATGCTGAACATAAGGGTTTGACCAGGTACAATAAAAATATATAATTGCATGAAAAAATGATGCATTTGGACTTGAATGGCTTTTATGACTGAAGCTTTTGCTTCCTTCAGTAGAAATTAAAGTAAAAAAAGTAAAAGTAATTTTTTAACAAAAACTGTTAAGAAATATTTTGCTTTTGGATTGGTTGATCACCCATGTCCCTGCATCTAATTGGTTGGTTTCAATAACGTCAATTGAAAAAACGTTTTCATGATACTAATTTATCAATGCCAGAAATGAAAAGAGCAAGTCAAAGTTTGTAACCAGTTAACATTTTGGAATCTTATCTTAAAAAGTGATGCACTGGTGAATTTTTAAAGTATTGCATTTTTTTATAGAGAATGTATGGTAAATTTCACTTGAAGGGCAGGTTTAGCACTTCATTTGCTGTTAGACATACAACATCTTGTTAATTTTCTCTGATTTTAGAGATTTCAAAAATTCACCAGAGCTTCAATTTTTAAGATAAAATAATTATTATGTCCAAAACTTCCATTTCTGGCATCAAGGTGCTATCATCAAGTTTTTTGATTGGCATTTGAAGTGTAATGTCATATGAGCAATTAAATGTACAAAGTTGTATATTTTTCTTATTTCAGGGATGAAGCTGAAGTTGAATACCTTAAATTGGCTCAAGATCTCGAAATGTATGGAGTGAAATACTTTGAAATTAAGGTACTTTTGAACACTTTCTGCATGTGCCGCGCCTTGGTAAAAGAGCTACATACTTATCTTTAAGTTCTAACAATGTTCTAATAATTTTAAATATGAGTGTTAATTTATTTTTTAATTTATTTTCTTAGAATCAAAAAGGGACTGCCTTGTGCTTGGGCATAGATGCTCATGGTTTAAATGTGTATGATAAAGATCATAAGCTGAACCCAAAAATATCTTTCCCATGGAACGAAACAAAGCATATATCATTTCATGATAAGAGAGTATGTATATACAGCTGAGCAGTAGCTAGTGCATACACCTACCGTAATTGCAAAATTGTTGTCAGGTTCAAAATAATACAACATAGAAGCTGAGACCGTAGCAGCTGAGATGCATGCTATTTCCCAGAACCCTCTTCGGTCTTAGCTTCTATGTTCTTTCATTTCAGTTGAACCCGACAACGATTTTACAATTAGGTGTATATGTACAAACATTATTCATGACTGGCAGTAATAACTGACTGCAGGGGCGGATCCAGGAAAAAAATTTAAAAGAGGGAGTGCAAGAGGAGATGGGACATTTTTTTCGTTTTTTATTTTCAAGGAGGGGTGCAGGGGCAGTTTTTAGTTCCTTCCATTGTATATGAATATATTAAATGAAATGAAGGGAGGGGGTGTGCACCCCTGTATCTGTCTGTCAGATCGAAAACGAAAAAATAGCTTAAGGACGTTCACGGGCATTGTTCACGCGCACCCGTTCGACGCATGAAAATAGAAAATAATACATGGGCGAGCAGAGATATGAAATTTATCTTCAAGAGTTCAAGCTCGATATCTCACGAGTGAGCGCAGCACTCGTGCTGACGTCATTGAAGGCTTTTGATAGTCAAAATATTAAGAAAACTTGTTTTCTGCTACTTTCTTTTATGGCTCCCTTTTATTTTTAGCTTAAAACGTGGAAACAGAAATGGAAAAAATGGAAGCAGTACTCTGTCGGTTTTTTCTACCAAAGATTGCTCCTTGTTCTCGACTTACTGCGGTTTACGCGAAAGTGCATTTCATCGACAAACATGGTGTACGTCCATATCCTCTGACAGCTTAGTTTTGTCGGTGACCCCCAATTTATTTTGCTCATTGAACTTCTAGGATGATGTATTTTAATCACACAAAATTTGAGTAAAATCTTATGGGAAGCGCATTTACCCCTGAACGTCCTTAATTCACGAAATACTCAACAAAGACAACCGGATTGTAAAATATTGTTTCAAAGTCAAATAAATCACGCACGACTTTCAAATTACTGCCGACTCTGATGAAGCGCAACTAGTAAAGATTCGAGACCATGGTTTGCACATTGCTTTTGGGGGACGTCAATCATGTGAAACAATGTATAATCTTTACTAGTCGCGCTTCATTATAATTGGCGATAAGAATTGAATATATTTGTTGATCGATCGGCTGTGTTTTTGTTTTGCAGTTTGAAATAAAATGTGTGGACAAGAAGTCGCCAGATTTTGTTTTCAAGACTGATAACCTGACCACCAGTACTGTGGTAAGTGCATGCATGTACATTATAATGAAATACCTATTTGTTAAAATTGTACTGAAAGCTTCTCTATTTGAATTTGAAGCAAAAAATAATAAAATAATTTACATTGTATGTTCTCCAACTGACACTACTTTTTTGGACCTCAGAAAATCTCACTAGTCTATCGAAAGAAATTCTTTGTTTTGAGTTAAATAATGTATCGTGGTATAGTATCCGATTTTTCAACTCACTTTACCGATAAAAGTCGCAGGAATATCAACCAAGTTGATTTTAAGAAGAAATTACGCTACCACTTTAGTTTTTGCCATTTGCCAATAGTATACAGCTATTCTTTCTCTTTTTCCTGTCACATTTGAATGTATACTATCTGTCCTCTAAATCCAACCCATCTCTTGACTCAGATATTAGGGTTGTGTGTTGGTAATAATGCCATTTGCCAATAGTATACAGCTATTCTTTCTCTTTTTCCTGTTACATTTGAATGTATACTATCTGTCCTCTAAATCCAACCCATCTCTTGACTCAGATATTAGAGTTGTGTGTTGGCAATCATGAACTTTTTAAAAGAAGAAGAAAACCAGACACAATGGAAATCCAGCAAATGAAAGCTTTGGCAAAAGAAGAGAAATTACGGAGACAGGTAAGACGCCGCTACATTCTTTAAATCATAGTTAACGTAAGGATAATAAAAGTTACCGTTCGGTAAAAATGGTTATACAGTTGTCATGTGACTGGTCTTCGCACTGATGCATGAGTGTTGGATGGACACGAGAGAAAAACGGCTGCGCATGCTCTTAGTCTGTGTGCAAATACCCGGATATTGTAAACATATGCAAATTTCACACTTGCCTCAACAATGATCTTCAAAAAATTCCTTGAAACTTAAGGCTAATTCTTTGATAATGTCTTCTGAATCATTAATACAATATCATTGTTATACAAAAGTATACTGACGATTTTTTTTGTATACTCTATACTTTGTATATCTCTCTTGAATTCTAAGAAAACGTTATGATAAGCACGCATATACGTAAACGTTTTTCTCTCGTGTCTGTTGGATGGCAAACTGAGTAACCGAACATAAACAGTATCATTTGCGTTTTCCGTTACAAAAAGAAAAGTATAACTCCGGCAAATAAAGTTCTGAAGAATCGTAGCTGAATTTAGAATTTGTTTGCATTAGTGGAATCGTTACGTTTGCTACCCAACATGGCGTAAAATGATCATGGTTTAGACTGTTAGTGCACCTGTTAGTGCGTTCAGCAACTTAGAAAACATCAAATTTCTTCAACATTGGTTGCAACTGCACGGAATCTTGTAAGAAACAACTCTTGGTGTTTGGCAAGGATGGTCGCTCACAGGCTGTGATGAACAGCCGAGAGGTTCATTGCGGGCAGTATGAGACAGCGATTAAATCTAAAGTGTTTTGTTGTTGTTAGTTTTTGCTTACGAATTGGCTGTCTACACAGCAGATCGTACCATTCACCGCAAATTCGAAATTCAACATCTCGAAATTAAATGTTTGAAAACAGTTCGTTGCGAAAAGACTGACTGTACCCATTTTAAATTTGTTTTAAAGATTGAAAGGAATAAACTTCTTAAAGAGCAGCAGGCAAGAGAGGAGGCTGTGAGGCAAAAAGAAGAACTTGAAAAGAGATTACGGGAGTTTCAAGAAGACGCTAAGAAATCCAGGGAAGCTCTAGTAAGTAGAAGTAATACTGACGTGTAACTCCTTGTTTTTAATGTTGTAGTTTGACTAGAAACCTTTCTCTTTAAAGATGAATCCCAGAACTTGGAAACTTATTTTTACTCGTTGTCCTTGTCACTGTTGCTGCTGTTTATACAGAAACATAGTCGATTAGTTGTAGCACTTTGGCAACTTTCACATTGAGAATCTGACAATATGCAATAAGGGAGCGTTCATAAGTTATTTATTGTGGATTTAATAATTTAATTTGGATTTAATAATTTATGTAAGTGGAATTAAATTATAATAGATTTTTTCCAGCCCCTCCCCCATGGCTGCTCTAATACGTTTATCGTGCCCCGCTAACCTAACCCTAACCTGACGTAAAAGTAGACATAAAATGTGGTAGCCCCCCTATTTAGAAAGTTTGTGTTAGAACTGAAGACATCTTCCATAATCCCCCTAACTGTTGTTGAGAAAAATAAGAGGTTGATAAGATGTTTATTATATGGCAGTTCTCAAATTGAGAAACGTTTCGGTCCGTACCGGAAGTTACGGAACGCAAGTTGGCCAATCGTAGATCACAAAATTACTTTGCCATATAATAATTGATCATATTTTTCACAAAATGGAAAAGCCCATTTTAGCTTGGAACGCGTTATAAGTGGCCTCTCCTCATAATCCACATATAGTCCCCAACTAAATAAATTATTTGCGTTTCCTAATCCAAATCCAGTCTTTGACGTTGTCTTTTTGTAACAAAGATGCAAGCAGAAGAAATGGCTGAACTTCTAGCAGAGAAAGCCAGAGTAGCAGAGGAAGAGGCAGCCTTGTTGCAAAAAAAAGCTGCTGATGCCGAAGAGGAGCTACAAAAACTGAGGGTCACAGCGATCAAGGTAAAATATCTCAAATGTAATCCTAGTCGTATTCCATATTTTGTTTGTGAAAAGGCACACTTCAGGAGAGAACAAATCACTTTTGAGAAAAATGACGAGCCATGAGCACCCAAGACACGAGGAGAAAGACTTGCTGGTAATTCGTGTTTCTTTCTACACCTCGGTTTCGTCTTGCTCTCGCTCACTATACTAGTAGCATGTAGGTATCACTTTCTTCTGATATCATAACCTAATTTGCCGCGACAGCTAGTCAGCCTCTTTGCTGAGGTGATGTTTAACTACTTAATTTATTTTACACGCAAAGACAGAAGACGATAAAATGGCAATGGAGAGAAAGGCTAAACAAACCGAAAAAATAATGGGACACGTTGTACAAGAATCTGAGACAAGGTTAGCATATTAATCACATTGAACTAGTCGTTCCATAATGCAAGGGAAGTGCTTCAGCAGCAGTCATAAAGTACTAATCAGTGGTTATAACCTTTTCGACCGCTGTGCTTCCTGATTACAAACGCATTTACGCAGGGTTAGCCTCATTTCAGTGCAAAATATCCACAAATACCAATGGCAAAGTAAAGAATGCACAACGATAACAAGAAAACGATAAAAACGCATCCACGATTCCACAGACCTTTACTGGAATATATAAATACGGGGACCGCGGAGCACCCTTATTAACTGTAATGAGTTCATGACTGCATATTCAAAACAAGAATTTGGTGCTGAAATGTCGGGTGGTGCTAAAATGTCGGGTGGTGCTGAAATGTCGGGGGGTGCTGAAATGTCGGGGGGTGCTGAAATGTCGGGGGGTGCTGAAATGTCGGGGGGTGCTGAAATGTCGGGGGTGCTGAAATGTCGGGTGGTGCTGAAATGTCGGGTGGTGCTGAAATGTCGGGTGGTGGTGAAATAGCAGGTGATATCATGATGAGAACTGATTGCATTGAAATTAGTGTTGTTATAGCCATGAATCTAACTGTCAAATATTATTATACAGGGCTAAAGAGGCAGCTGTACTACGTAAGCTTTTAGAAATATCAACATCCGCAACCACTTTACCGGTAACTATTTTTCGATTATTCGCTATTGTTTTTCCTATAAACCAATGATGTTACATAGTGGGATATAATAAGAAGATGGTGATCTTTTTTGAATGAAATAGAAAAGTTATGGTTTACAAAACCAATTTCAACGACAAGGGAAGCATGGGTGGCGTAGCGGCAAGACGCCGGCTTGCCTCTGAATGACCTCGTGTTCGATTCTCGGACTCGGCGTCACATGTGAGTTGAGTTTGTTGTTGATTCTCTCCCTTGCTTCGAGGGTTTTTCTCCGCGTTCTCCGGTTTTCCTCCCTCCGCAAAAATCAACATTTCTAAATTCCAAGTCGATTATGGACGAGGGCCACAAGTTTATCAGCTCATACAGCTGTTACGTGCTACCCTCGTAAAATAAAGTTGATATTTATTATTTGATTTAAATTTTAATACAAATTCCTGTAGTTCATATTTATGTGGAAGTTATTGAATCGTTGGCTAATTTTAATGCGGCCTGTTCCTCAACAGTCGTTTTTTTATCCAGTAAACCTTGATTTTCATATGTTTCATAGACTAGTAATGTCACCTCATGGAAGACAGAATCAGAACAACACAGAAGCTTAGGCCAGTTAACGTCAGATGGAGAAACAAGTTCAATGTATAGTGAGCTAGAACGAGAAAGGTCAGTTTAACGTATTTCATAATCGTATTGGCAACCTAAGGATATTACAACATTTAAAAAAATATTTTAACTGTACTTTTTATTTCCAAAAGTCAGGAAAGTACGGCATATCTTTACCAATTGACAACAGACTGGCTAAATTTGGCGAAATTAGTTTATGTGTTTATTCGATAACTACATATTATACTTTCATAGAGAGATGTGAGAAGTACGTATTCACACAAAGGAATAATCTCACGGCCCGGCCAGATAAAACCTTGTATTACTTGTATTTTCTTTAGAGTGTACGATAGCAATGCTAGGATTAAGAGTACACAACTACTGCAGCTTGGTAATTTAAGGACAGAAATGGAGGTACTCGTACTAGATGTAGTAGTCTTGTCTTTATTCTAAAATTATATGATTATTAGATTTCGCATGATGAATTGGAAAAAATATGTCAAATTTGTAGAGCCGTGCTGTAGCCATACCGCATTTTACCGTAACGGTAATTATACGTTGTGACTGGATGAGACGCACGAAAACAATGGGAAGCCATTTTAATGTCATGGGTACCGGTGCTGTAATTCCCACTCATACGAAATCTGCTCTAATAAAATCAATGGAAAATCCTTTCTTTAATCTCCAACCTCCCTACTTTGATTAACTGCCACTTCTTGTATTCCAGTATTTATTTACGATGCTATAGCTCAACCACCTTTACTGACCACTTAAACATCGTTTCATCGTTTCCACCTAAATAGGTACCCTATCTGTCACGTCAAAAACTCCTTTGTGAGCCAAGTTTGAAATATCTACGTTGTAACTGTAAAATATTGAAATATTCAAAATTTACAAAGAATGTACATATAAATCCAGAATTTGCTATCCCCCTCGAACTTGGTAGAATTACTAATCTTGGTATAATCTTGGTATGCTCTTTCAATTTTGAGAAATGCTGTTTTTACGGAAATACGATTTTCAAGAGAAAATGAGTCACACGACAAAACAACCACGTTTGTTTTCTTCAACCATCACTGTCTATTAGATGCAAAGAAACAAAAGAAAACAAAATATTTTATGATGTATTTTCTTGATGCCTGTATTAGCCTAGTGATTGTTGCACAGGTTTTTTGTAATCACTCTTTAATACCACAGCGAGACACAACTAACTCTACTATTAACTATTATTTTTTGCTGTTTGTAGGAATTGAATACCGGCGATAGACATTATGTGTGGGATAGCATACAGGACGAACATTTAAGAAGAGGAGATAATAAGTACTCTACATTGCAAAAGGTGGCGGAAATAATTCAAAACAACCGATACCATTATCCATGTGTTGTGTCAAAAGTACCATTTTTCTGTAATTGTATTTGATTGCTAACCTTTTTTTCCGTTTTCTTTTTTGATTCGTCTTCAGATAACCTCTGGAACTTCAAAAGCAAGAATCGAATTTTTTGAAGAGCTTTAGAATGGTGGAATGTTTACCTGCATATAAAGCAACCCTTTTATATATTGTTAACTGCCTGAACAGTTACAAAAACAAATTGTAAAGTTATAGCAAGAGAAAGTGTTTGTTCGCTTACAAAATATAGGGATCAGTTCACACCAGTGTTTATTTAGTAGGGACATGAAAACGCGTTCCGCACTCTCGAGGCTACATGTAGCTGGGACGAATAGTTGAGCACATAAAATAGGGACATAATTATAGCAGTGACCGGGAGTGACCTACAATCTCGTCTGAGCTTAGCAAAGTTTACGACCCTGCTGCACGAATTTGCAGATATTTTGTCCTAATGCGGTTAAACGTGCTGGCAGACGTCGAAGAGACATGTCACGGAGACGAAGTTACATCAATGTTTCGGGCAATTTGTCTCCAAACATCTGTATACGATGCATACATTATTGGGTAAAACATAACGTCGCAAGAAGGGTTCATGAGTGATGTTACAATGTACAACCCTTATAAGGTTGTTGCAGCGTTGAAGAAATCTTAGCGGAGATTAGTAGATGCATGGATATTTGCTACAACAATGTTGCTAGACGTATCACAGTGCAGACAAATGGTGCAGTTGTATCAGCAATGGCGATACGAGTTGCAGAAACGCCAACACGATGCAACTTGTGTTGCAAGACAAGTTACAGAGTGCTATCAGCACCTTAGTTTATTATGCCGCAAGCAACACAAGCTCTAATTTTATTAGTGGAGCTTGGGTTGCCTGTTGTTATATACCACTGCCAAAATCCTTTTAAAATTAAATTTTTATCCAAATGTTTTAATTCCTTTGAGTACCAAGACAATGAAGCGAATTATGATAACAAAAGAAGCTATGAAAATGGGCTATTCTTGTGCAACTCAGTGCAAATATACATAGTGATCACAATAAACCTGTGCAACAATCACTAGACTAATATGCACTATGCATCATAAAATCTTTTGTTTTCTTTTGTTCCTTTGCATCTAATAGACACTGCCTTTGTTCCACTGGTTTATTGAAGTCACTCTTAGGGTACCAATACATTTTTATTGGCGGAGGACACATGAATCTCAAGAATTTCACATACAACTGCATCATTACACCACTCTTATTGGATAAAGCTGAAAAATGGTTAACTAAGTGTCATAAATTAAAAAATCTTTCTTTTGGTTGCCGAAATCTCAATGCTTTTAATGAGCTTGTCCCACTGGCACAATATGAATTTTAAAGACAAATGATTAACCTAGATAAGTGTGCCCTTGCAAGCTTCTCTTATTTTATTTCCCAGCATTTTCACTACTTAGCAATGGCAGATTTTTTAGAGTGTCTATTAACATAATAACTACCGGTATGTCAAATGTCTAACTATGATGTTTTCTTTTCTTTCAATTTTAATGACAATTCAAACCTTTTACATGTAGTAAGGTTTTTGTTTATTAACAAAATAACATATATTTTTCATCTTTTTACTCAAAAATGTCTATCAAAAATTATCTTTTTGTACTTATGAAGATTTTTATTATCTTTGAGTAACCACGTACCTAACTTATTAAGATACAATGGAAAATAAAAAACAAATGTAAAATATTCCTCTGGTTTTTCAATAGCCTGTGAATATAGCTGTATATAAATGATGAAAGTCCCTTTTGAACTCACAATAGTTTTGGTTATACTAATTATGTTAGTGGTATTAGAATGATTAAAATAAAATAAGTGTTGCTTAGTTTCATATGACATTACACTCAAATGTCAATCAAGAAATGTGATGATAGCACTTCAGAAATGCCAGAAATGGAAAGAGCAAGTTAAAGTTAGTTTACCACATAAAGTTTTGGATATTTATCTTAAAAATTGAAGCTCTGGTGAATTTTTGAAATCTCTAAAATCAGAGAAAATTAACAAGAGTTATTGTGTCTTGCAGCAAATGAAGGGCTAAACCTGCCCTTCAAGTGAAATTTACCATACATTCTCTATAAATAATTCAATACTAACTTTAGAAATTCACCAGTTTTTAAGATAAGATTCCAAAATGTTTGCAGGCTGATAACTTGGTATTATGAAAACCTTTTTTTGATTGACATTATTGAAACTAACCAATTAGATGGAAAGAAACAAAACCTATACAAACAGATCATAGGATAATAGATTCTTTCCAATTTCGAAACACACCACTGTGTTTACTGACTGACAGGCTCAGGGTTAGCCTTGTTTACAAGTAAATTATTCACAGGTCCTAGTGAAAGTGTGGTATTGTTAAGGTTGTGCATTTTTGCAAATAATTTACTAGTCATAAGTGAGGCTAACTGTGCAAATGAGTCTTGTCAAGGAACACAGCATTACTTTTCCAACTTGAAAAGAGTCTAATTTTTTGTTAATTCTATTTTAAAAATATACATTCTAGTTATTGCATGTGCTATTCTCATATTTATTGTTATTATTAAGTATTTTTTTCCAGGAATATAACCTTTAATTCTATGTCTGTACCATTTTTTTCTTCCTATCATGTATATATCTTCTAAATTCCAATATTATTTTAATGGCTGTGGTTCCTTCATCTTTACATCCTGCTTGTTCATCTGTAGAAGCTGTGACAGCTGCTCCTTTTCCTTTATGGATTTTCTTTTTTCCTGTTGCTTGGAGCTGCTGGACAGTTTCTTTACTGAGCCCTGCAGGAATTCTGACCTTCACCTTCCCACTTTGACCAAAGCCTCCCTCAATCACTCCCCCTTCTCCAGTGGACAAACTGACTTTCATACCTGTAAAGGTCTGAATATTAGTTTCCTTCTTAAAGAGAGATCGGCCAATCACTGTATAGTTATCAGCCATTCTCTCCACAACTCCCTCCCTGTATTTTGTCTTGAAAACTTTAAGCTGGGGAAGCAAAGTCTCTGCATAGTGTTTATCTGTTAATGGGATGAGAAGTTTTCCATGGAATGCTATTCTGCACATATTGAGATGTATGTCTGTATCCAAGCGTGAACCAATCACAAGGGAATTGTCTGGGCATATGACTGGCTTTTCAAATTCTATGAGCAACCACTGATGGTTTGATAGATGTTCACTTGAGGTCTTTTCTGCATCAACTTGGCTTTTAGAAAGATCAACAAGTTCTTCTTGATAAACATACTCTCTGTCCAAACTGAAGCCTTCTTTGTCTGGTGACTTGCCTTTTGGTAACCCAAACACCTGAATTCTACCCATTACTGTCTCATAACCCACAGTGATGTGAAACTTTGACTTGGTAGTAATTGTGCCTTTATAATAAGCAATTTTCTTTGCAGGAACAATTCCACCAAAGACCATTTGTACACTTGAAGGGCTGCAAACTAATCCTCGCTCCAGAAGTTTTGGATCAAATTGTGTTACACATACGCCTACTCTATCACCTTGGGTAACACACTTTATTGACTGCTTGAACATCTGCATTGATTTCACTTTCTTGGTAATTTTTAAAGAAGGAATTTCTATCACATCATTCAAACTGATGCTGCCACTAAGAACTGTTCCTGTCATAACAGTGCCTTGTCCACGGATAGAGAAGCAGTGGTCAACAGCAAAAAGAAGCGAACCAGACAGCGTTCTTTGAGGAACGTAAGACATCGATGTCAACACCTCTACCAGCTGAATAACACCAATTGGCTCAGTTTCTGGTGCTTCTGGGCCTCCAGGTTTAGCAGCAACAGAAACAATTGGGCTTTTGGCAAAGTGTGTGGTGTCCAAAATCTTGTTAATCCTTTTAGTCATCTGAAAATGATACAAAAAATAGTCAGTGTTTTTTTATTCATCAACTGTTTCAACATATAACTAATTGCTGTTAGACTATACACACATGCAAGTTAAGGATACAGGATACCCCAAATTTACTTCAAAATGTAAATTTTTGTATTTTTACATTTTCTGGAAGAAAAATGTTTTTAATTTCATTAACAGAAAAAACAAATCCGAAAAATTGATTTTTACAGTAGTTATAAAGAAAATTTTATTTTTGATCCTAATTAAGTGTTGATATGTATCTGTCAGCATCTGTCATTGTAACCTTTGTTCCTGGTCAAAGCGCCCTGCTGTTTAATCCCTTTTACTAACACGCGCACTACACG
>JAUUIK010117384.1:3930-17700 GCA_032270385.1 Urticina crassicornis | reverse complement strand
TTACATTGCATGTACAGCATGTATAGCTTATAATACCGATTAGTTACAAACAACGATTGATGCAACCCAGATAATTTATCAGATGCCATGGTACAACTATATGACTGGATTATAATATGTTACAGAAATTTACACAATTAATACCATAGAAATAAGTTAAAAAATACAGCGTCATGCAATAGGAAAAAAAAACCTAAAAAAATAAAATCCTCCATGTAAAAAAAAAAGTAATGACAGCTAATGCGGCAAATTAAGTTTAAAAACCGGGACCCAATAATTATACAATGTATTGATATAATATACTAAATAACAGTTATTTTACAGGACTATACGTATTCACTAACGTACTACACCGTATATGTGATTATATATACATGGTAGTTGTGTATATTAGTTATGATCATTCATATACAACATGCTGATGTACATGGGTAATATATTAAATTAATGAATAATTTATTAAGTCACAGTTACAACAAAACATGAAGCATTCATTACTGCAAAGCTGGAATATTTTGCCAAAATTATTGTTTCCAACAACAAAACTCACAATCTTAGTTGATTAAGTTCTTTAAAGTGTTATTGGTTAGGTTTGTGTTATGTTCAAATGGCTGTATACACACACAAGATCACGTTAAAGTTTGGTTGTGTCGCTGGAAATTGAAACAAACCAGTAAGACATTGGTTTGTTGGATTCCAGCATTTTCAGTAACGAACTACCTGTATTCTTGCCTCGGATAAATTGACTTGCTGGGCCAGTTCTTCGCGTGTAAAGACGTCAGGGTAGTGGGTCTTTTCAAAAACTCTTTCTAATTTATCGATTTGATCATCAGTGAAGGTAGTACGTTGGCGTCGATTCATCTTGTGCTTCATGTGAGATGGAGAGTTTGGATCATGCTGGCCTTCATCATCAGAATGGGTTCCTACAATAAACACATGTACACAAATATAAATAAAACTAATTGTAGAAAACCACAGGAACAAGAAAAAATAACTCATCTTAGGTAAATAATACCCATAATATTAGCAGCTAAACAATAAATATACTTATTATATTTTAGATATTTGGTTTCGTGTGACTTGCAGTTGAGTCAGAATATTTTTCTGTTTCCTATTAAAATTCCAAATTAGCTTTTTCGTCTGTGTTAGGCCTTTAATACACCTACATTTTTATTACCAAAGACATCTCATGTATCACTAAAATTGTAATGCTGTTAAGATTAAAACCCTAAAAAACATGTTTTAATCCACACCCATAAAATAACATAAACTAGTATTAAAAAAGAGTGACAGTTTAAAAAAAGGGCGAAAGGTTATCTGAAATTTAATCTTGGTTATATTTTAAATAACAACCTGTTCATAACTCTTGGTTTAACTTATGTTTTAACAGTCTATATTCAATGAAATTCTTCATACAAGCTATAATATGTTAAAATTATCTATATCAGGAAAGGAAAAAAGCAATCAATGAATGATTTATTACCAACAACAGCTCAAAGCAAACAAGATAGTAAAGTAACAGGGTTACAAGAACTCTTTTAATTTGATTACACATGCATGTATTAAATTTCAATGTATTGTAAATACAATGAAAAGCATTGAAAAAATGTCTACAGATTTTTTTATATACAAATGTATACAGGTCTATATGTTTTTGTTAAATAATAATTTTCATTGTTTTATTAAGAAATCCAAGTTTTCAAATAAAATTAAATAAGGCTACAATACAACACTGGACAGAAAATGCCTAAGCAAAGTAACAAAAGAAATTCAATTTCCATGTATTAACCTTATGCATGTTATCAATAATTCATGCCAAGGAAGCCAATTTACAGCAAGGAAGCCAATTTACAGCAAAAAAGGCAATCAATACGTAACATCAGTTTGTCAGATGCACACAGGTTTAGTGTTTCAATTTCTTGGCCTTTTAATCTTGTATACTGATTTTTACGTGAAATGAAGACAATTAAATTTTTTAGAGAGATTTTAAAGTAATTTTCGTTGACATTTCTAAATTCACCGCTAAAAGAATGAATTACATTGTAATTCATAATATTTACATTAGCAAACAGTCACGATACTCGCACAGCACGTGGCCTCAAATACCATGGTCGTTTCATTTAAACCAGAGCAACAGGTCATTCTGCGGTGACTAACAACTAAAAAGACCTAAAGCTTACACGGTTTTACATGAAAACGTATACACTGTTAAATAAAGAAGTCGAATAATTTTCTTATTCCCACAAAGGCATCCCTTGAGAATAGAACATTAACAACATCAAAAGAAATTGCACATAAGCATAAAATTACAATAAATATAGGTCTCATTATGCAACGCTCATTATAAATCTTTAGAGCCCGTAACCGTTGTATTCTGTTACCAAAGGTTTGCTATAAACTACAAGGTTAACATTCGCGTTTAATTTGTAACTTTTTAAAGTAAATAAAAAACTTATATGGGTTTAGTTTCAAAAGTTTTTAATGCACGTATTCTAAAGTGGCACGCATAGCTCACTCTTGCAGGATCACTTTTATCAAGGTATATGAATACGATACTTCAATTCAATGTGAATAGCATAATATTTCCGCAGTTTTCTGAACTAAGTCGACCTCGCAAGAAAAAGAACAATCGATCAAGTTTAGAAAATTTGGCGCGCAATAACAACTTCAACAACTTTAGCTCAAAGAAAAATAAATTGTATATCAAATGAATTTTAAATTCTACATCTTCGTATTGTGTTAATGTTATTTCTTACCTGTACTATCGTTGCTTTCTATAGAGTGTTTACGTTTGTTTGGAGATGTAATCTGGTTATGTTGTATTGGAATCCCCAGAAGTCCACTGATCGAGTAAGATGATCGCGGTACGTTCATTGCCTGTTGGAATTCACGTTCGCCTTTCGTAGCCATATCGAGCTGAGCGTTGTCAGTAGAAGCAGCTTTAGCGTTGTTATTTTTGTCTGGACTATTTATACGGTTTCTGACGATCCTATTTATGGAGCTAACGCTAGGAACGTTGTCACCGCTGCAAATATTTTCACTGAGAAGCCTATCTCTGATCTCCCAAGCGAACATAGTCGGGTTTGTAATTTTGTAATCTGCTATCTTGGTCACTACGTTTGGGGTTGCCACTTTTGGCTTACTTCCCCCAATAACGCCGGGTTTAATTGAACCCGTCTCGTAAAAACGGCATAGTATTTTACTAACGCAGCCATGGGAAACCCGTAATTGGCGGGAAATATCACATGGACGAACTCCGCTCTGGGCCAGCTCCACAATCCTTTGACGAACTCCATCGGGAAGAGGCCTACCGTTGACGAAAACACCTCCCAGTTGGTTCACTCCACCATGACCTAGAGGCAGGAAATCAAAGCTGTAAGAAGGTACGTTTAGCGAAAAGCCACATGTAGTTGGAGGCTGACTACCCACCTTGTTTACTATGGGACATTCTAGCAGATGAGTGAGCACTCGTGTCTATGACTTTTGAAAAATCACTCAGGCGCTGCAAGGCTCAGTCAAGCGTTACTAAATACTCTGTCACCCCTGGTCGCCAGCCAAAACTGTGAAAATCAAATAAAGAAGACAAATACTATCAAATTTCTGGTACAGTTCACTGGAGCGTTAAGTTTTTGGTTTAGTCTTGGATTCTGATATTTTCAAAAATCTAACCAAATTCCTTCTGCACCGCGTGTCCAACTTAAACTTCACGGTCCCTACTGAACTCTACTTCTGAAGCGCATTCTAATATCACGCCGAGTGCCAACATTGATTTTTGATTGACACTTCATCGACTTCCGCGAACCTGATTGGTTCAAATCGCGAGTCATTGTCTTTAGTTTCCATATTTGGAGAGGACTCACAAAAGGCATGCCACTCAACAAGAGCTAATAAAGCAATTATCACCTCAGTGACCGTTTTACAAGGATTTAGTATTAAAGACCTTCCTTTGCTTGAATCTTGGATAAAAATTGCTTTAGAAGTTCGTGGTGTTTCAAAATATTTTCATACGGAAATGTTTGCCTTCTTAAAACATTCTTTTAAAAATGCTGCTTGTTTATCGCTCCCATCAATTAACATTATTTTCGTCGCGTAATTTGCATGATAAAACTAAGCCTTTCATTGTCCTTTTTTATTAAAATTAGCTTGAAGTAGACAGAGAAAAGAGCAATGAAATCCCAAAAACCACAAGAGAGCCGATGACAGAGCAAACAGAACCATTTGGGTGTGACTAAATTTTGACCACGTCTGTGCAGTCGACCGTACGTACCTACCTACCCTAACTAAGCCACCAAATTTCCGTTTGACGAAACTTCCATAAACTTTGAGGTAAAACTTTCGAAAAGCCGCGAATAAAGGCTTTGAAATTGAAAAACATGAATTGTAAGTCCCTATAGGAGTCCATTAAGAATAGCCTTTATGACGCAGAGACTATAATCACCATAAAACAAAGAAAGCAAGCATATTTTGAGCCAACGGCTTAGTAACGAGACCTCAAAGTCTTTGTATTAGGCAACGCAGCAAGGATTGAAAATAGCACGTAAGACAAGAGTTAAGTAACCCACCGGGATTTATTTGTAGCAACGCTTTCGCAAGGTCTTCAGGCCCGCTTTACACTGACTTTCTATGCTAGACTGGTAATAATAACGGTTTGTAACGGAGCTGTGCTCATGCCATCATACGAAACGAACTATAGACGCGCTCCACTAAACCTTTATGCTTCTCAACCAAAGTTATTGTCTTTTTACCCAGTGTTCTTTTGATCCACAAAATTTGATCACGCTTTTTACTTTCGAAGTTTGTCATTGCTTGCCATTAGTTACTAATTGACTAATGGCATTTTCGAAATTTCAGTTAAAAATAATTAATTAATATTTATATCACTGGAGGCGTGATCAGAATACATAATCACTTAATGCGATCAAAAGATCTCGAATCAAGATTTCCATAAAGAAGGTGAACAAGGTCTTCCGCGCGATATAACCAAGCTAAATTTCAGATTTGTGAAAAAGTGATTGCTATAAGTCCTGATATAAGTTAAAAAAAGAGCAATGTTGTTTCGATTTATGCTCCAATGTCTTCAGACAACTAACAAGCCTTGAAATGCTTTGTGTAGGAGTGGCCTAGAATAATTCTAAAAGATCGGCTCAACTCACGATATACCCACTTCGCAGTTGAGCAAGCACTTATGAACTCTGCTCGGCTCTTTAGAATTCAAGAGCAAAGTCCTCGACTCTTTGGTATAATATTGCCCACTTCTAAGCAAACATTGACCTTAAACCGCTTGTTTTGAAAAGGTGCCGCATTGATGATCAATCAACTTATGAATTCATAGTATACCAGCAGAATTACTATGCTACAGTCAAACTTGTAGAATGAGATTTATTAATTTAGATTTGTTTAAACTACGATAAACTTCTTTAAGATAACAGAAAGGAAAATCCATTGGATCTAAAGTTACCAAAGACTAAGTACTTGGAAATTTTTGGCAATTATCTCGCATCTTTTGAAATCTTTCATACAGCCGACTCATAAAACTCACTTTCGATGTTCCTGTCAGAATTGTTTAAGTGTCGAATTAGAGTCGCTCGTAAATAGCAAATTATTATTATTACGAATGTTTTCACAATACTTTTCGGTCAACGTGGCTCGTATTATAGACTTTGGTATGTAAAGGAATGCTTAAATTACACCCTCAGGCACTATATTGTTGTGCTTGCTAAAAGTTTGTTCAACTTTTAAAAAATCCATCTAAAAATTTGCGGTTAGAAGAAAATGGAAGTCGCAAGTCGAAGCATCCATTAAAAATTCGAAAAAAAAACATGAAGCAAGCTCAAAGTTGTGCAATTTTCGTTGCAGAATGGATTAGTGATCTCGTCTGTTGTTTGGCGTTGTTTGTGACTGTTCTTCACGCATAGCTGAAAAAGACTATACCGTTATGTTTCGTTGAGACTGAAGTTATGTATGTCTTTTGCCATTCAAGTGACTAATCATTAACCAATGAACCAAACGATGGTTGATAAAGTATCGTCTTCCTTAAGTTTAGAGATAACTGATTATATAATATACCTGCAGTTCCTTGGCATTAAATAACAAAGGAAGTCTATGCAAATCGACTTGGATGAATCATTTTCATCCACCCACAATAATAATGAGTCTAGTCGGCTTTCCTGAGTATGTCATGGCTATAGTGTTTACCTTCATAAATCACTGATAACATACTAAATTAACTGTTTCCTAATCTTTGTTTTAAGATCGACTAGAAAGTGCCAAGGCATTGATTAAAATAATTGCTTGGTTTCGTAATTTTAGTTTACAATAATTTCACTCTTTGTATACGAATAGACTTGAGAAATTTTTGAATAAGTTTAGATAATCTTGACTATAAATTGAATTTTCTGTTTCAACTTCAATCCGCTTTGTGGAATTCGTGAGTCATTTTCTTAACCAGCTTTTTCCAGATAAACAACTGTCATTAATCTCGAATACTTATGAATATTTGTATAAATGATTACTAGTTATTTTAATGATTGATAAATCATTACGAGCAACAGTTTGTTGATTATGAAAGGTGTCATTTCATACTTTTCACACTGAGTTAAGTGTACGTCTTGAAAAAATATTATATTTGTGTCCTTTTCTTGTGTAAACTGGTCCTTTTCCAACACAATCCATGTTCACGACTGCTATGCATTCAAGTCGAGTTCTTCATCGATAAAGAAACAACATTCAAACTTAACTAGCAGCATCTAATTACATCTAATTAATGCTTTGTAATAATTTCGTCAGTGGATAAAGTAAGAAAGTTCATTAGCTTATTCTCCGATTTAGATGAATACTGTTTATCAGTAATCACCAAGCATTTTGAAAGTTAATGTAGTTTTGCTACGGTTTACTCCGAATTGGGCTCAACGAATTAACAACAACTCCAAGAACAAAATAACTAGCTGTTGTGATTTTCTAACAGATATTTATAAGCTTGATATTTGAAATATCCGTTTCGTAACCTAATTTCTGCCATGTGCGCTTACAAACACATCCACAGAATCACCTAACTGTGCAACAATCTGAAGAATTTGTGACAAACAACTTTGATTTATTCGGCTTCTATAAAATAAATGACTTTGACAGAGAAGTGGCTTCCCTACGTAATGAGTTGTCCTTATTTAGTGTTCTTTTTTCGGGCAGTAAAGACAGTTGTTAAATGCAAAGTGAAGTTATTCTTCAGTAAAGGATTTCCTAGATACATTTGTGTCACCATAAAATTGACTTTCGTTTTGTCAGCGATTGGGGGAGGAAGTCGAACATTGACAAATGGCTTCTGCTTCTCTTCTCGAAGATTTCCAAACAAATATGAAATATTTGAAACTTTTGTACATCAGGTCTCGCTCAATGGTTTAATGTTACTATTTCTATAAATTTTCGCGGTCCAGTTTCACTGACACAACTCACGAAAATGTTCATGTTCTAATTCATGAAGAACGTGATATAAGAACTCATCCAAACCTTTCCACACACCTCTTCAAGTTTAAACACACATTTGAGTACTGAACTCCCGCAAAAATTCCCTGAATTGTTTACAGTATCTTCCTTAGTCTACCTTTACAAGTATTTAAAGCCTTCAACTGTATACACAGGTGCCTGCTTTACTCGAATGAGTTACTCCAAAGCATTACGCGCAGTAGAGCCTATTGCTTTATCGCTCTGCTTGGCTGTACTATCTCACTCCAATGCGTGCCTTTTGAAGCAATCAACCATAAATCTATAACAAAATCTTCGGTGATTCGGATACTGGTTTCCTTATAACGACAGAGCTTAGCTCCATGAGTGGTATTTAGTAAATTATCTGGACCACTGGAAACGTTCAATTTGCCGATGTGGAAGAAGGTTTTGAGGGAACCGCACTGCTCTCGTGTTACGCGTCGCAGGCCAAACGAATCAAGAGCAACGGTATCCTCGCCAGATAAATATATGATTTGTTTGCGATGGAATTACCCCACAATCAAAGCTCATTTACTTTAGATCTCAGATGAAAGTCAAACAAAACGACATGGAAAGTGTGAAACTAAACAAAGAGCATCCAATCTACCAAATCCGTCACTAACTAATACTCTATAACTGTTCTTAAAATTAAATAATTATCAAAATATTTGTTATTTGCAGATGAAAAGTGAGCAAATATTTAGAAAAGCTGGACAAGCATTACAAGATGAAATTGAATTGATACGTAGTTTAAAATTAAGTTCATGAAAAGCTAAATACCTTTACAGAAGGAATGTTTTCGTACCTTGGGCTTGTGTTGGAGAAGTGGTCAATCTTATGATTGAAGGATAGGCTATAGAGGGTTGCCATAAATAGTGGGCCTTACTGAGCACGTATTGTCATGTAGATTTAACTGTCATTATATTCAAGTTCATCTATACCACTAATGCTTTGCCTGCAGGCATGTCCTGTGCAAGTCAATCACAAGACTCAGCATGAACACCATCAGTTTGAAGAACTTTCTGAGAACTAGAACAATTCATTCATCACTACTAAGCTGCAATACGACAAGCAGTGAGAAACGAGGAATCGAGTTTGCTGAACTGCAAAACAGTTTTCGTGCAAGCTCGGTGTTGAAGTATTTAAGTGATTTTTAATGTACTTTGAATCAAATTTATTCTAATTGACGCCCTTAAATGCTAGTTCCCTCTTTCTTTTGATTGGTGAAACAATGAAAACAACATTAAGTTGAAAACCAAAGCTATAATTGCAAGTCATGATGCCCACATATCTTGAAAATATTAAACATGCCTTAAGATTCAGGAGAATTTTAAGTAAAGCCACATATATATAGGCTTCTTTCTTGCTCTGTCAAAGACGGACATTGACAAATGCTATGCTGCATGAATTATGTTTTGTTATAACGAGTATAATTAATTGAATATGTCTTTCGTAATACAAAAGATTTAATTCCTATACTGACTGCTCAGTGGAGTACAAGAGACTCGGCATTCAACCCAACTGTCTCAGCAGAATAAATGACTGTTTTTCCATTTCTTCGAACAATTAACTAGTAAATTTTAAAAGTGTACTTAAAAGAGCATTTCACCACAGCAAATGTACAAAATGAGTCCAAAAAACTATATTTAACTAACCTTTGTTGACGTCTCGCATATTTTAATATTTTTTTTCAAACAACCATCATTCCCTATATCAGATAAATTAGTTTAACGTCGATAACACGTCAAACTAGAGGCTCAAATACCTGGAAACCAAATATAAACTGTAATTTTATTTTTCTCGTAAAGCTGGTCATATAATAATAATACGATGGAAGTGTTTTTATGATGTGTGATCAGTTATGAGCGTGGGTGGACTTGCAGTACCGTTATGTGCACTTTAAGAAAACAATTACAACTATGCCAGCGACGTCAACAACATCACGTCAATAGAAACGTTTGGACAATTTTCCGCAAAAGACGTGCAAGGATGCCAACAGGAAAAGTTGAACTTGACAAACAAAGAAATAATTACGAGGTATACCCCCACTGAGTTTGGTCACGAACTTTCTCATTTTTGATATTTCGTCATCTTTTGAGACATAAGGAATCCACTGTCCACACAATTAGAAATGATTACAGAACAAGTCCATTCTCATTACTTATTTTTCTTTCAAGGCCTTTATTTCCGTTTCTTCATCATCTTGATCTAAACATCATTATGTTTCTCGTCGTTGGAAAGTTCCTTAAAATTGTTAAATCGGAATTTCCAAGGATCTAGTTGTGTACCTTACCCCCTCCCCTGTTAGTTCTCTGACTCAGAGTCGCTCAACCAACCTGTCACGTCTTTGGTTGTTGAACCACGAATGTTATAGTGGTATCATTATATAATCTATGATTCAAGGCAGCTCTATTATCCCAACAGTTACTTATTATACACCTTCATCAGTTTCGAACCTTTGTGTCGTATTCTGTGGGTCACTTTAATAAATTGCACAGGCAGCCCAAAATTGGAGAAATAATCTTCATTGCTTGAAGCCTTAACTAAAAAAAGCCCTTTAAAAGCTGCGCTTGAATGTCTTTGATGAAATGTTAAGATATAATTTTGTTTTGGAGCTAGACTAAATATTAATCGACCTTAACATCGTTTTAACGTTTCACATTTGGGGCTTGTGGATTGTAATACTGAAGAAAATAGATCACAATGGTTGCAATGCACAAACTGTAGAATTTAATTATACATTTGTGGGAAATAATTGCATGGAAACTAGTTGTTATTTATCAGAAAGTTACATGAATGATGAATGTTTATGTCTAGCTGTTTTGAGTTCGATTGAAAGTGTCCTTTGATATTCACCCTTGTGAATACATCGTCTCGACGATGACAAACATGGACCTTTAATTTAATTTCGAACCCAGGAAAGGCGGCTTTGCTTGGGATCTTTTTAAGACCCCTCGGCTGAATCGGGGCATAAAATATACTTTGTCAGAAGAAGCCATGCACTGTATCTTAACTGTTTTTCCTCAGCAGCCATAACGTGCAAGCATTCAAGGTTCCCACGATGGTGTTAATTCCTCGCAGGTCATTTTAATCTCCTATTTTACTATAATTACCCCATGAACAATGCAACATCTTACTTAGCATTTGATATAAAGAAATTTGGTTTCTTGGCTGTTTTCGTTCGCCTCACCAATGGTGCAGGGAAGACGAGCTCAGCTGATCACGCAGTATCACTAGTTTTCCTCGCATGATCAAGTAGTTCTTACATGACTTTAGAACATTTTCACGTAAGCTTCCAACCGTTCCAAAGACACTGACCAGTTTACTTCAAAATTCAATTAACTCATTATAAACAGACAACACAGTGCGCGGTACCAAAGAAACGGCTATCCGTTGGCTAAAAGCAGATAAAAAGCTTACCAAAGATTATGGAACAAAGATTTTGATCTTGGAGCTAGGCAATAGGATGACACGTAAGGCAAGGTACAAGGTACATTATCATTCAAAACACAAGAAATAAGTTAACTGTTCACGAAAACACTTGTTAATGAATATGTCAAGTTTATAACTTTATGCTAACTCTCTCTTTTCGTTATGACATTGCGAAATTATAAAGCAATTATTTTGTTATTAATGTTTGTGGTACGATATTCTTGCAGCTCCCAGAGGCTCCTACTCCATTATGATCAGTAATGCATCGGGAACATTACTAAACACGGACAGACTGAGCTGTGCTTTTCTAGTAGAGCCTATATCTAACAGTAATAAAGTATTCAATGTAATCATATGGAAAGGGGGAATTAAAAGGTGTTGCCATTCTGTCCAAGCTTGTACATGTGTTGCCTAGCGTTGTGTATAATATTAAACGGGCTTTGTGGTGATTTAAACACTGGTTGGATTAATGGAGAATAGAGAGTTTTCCTTGTTGAATCGCTTCGTTGGTTTCATGGTCCACAGGTGCCTAAGTGATGATTCACTAGCTTTGCTTGTCTAACTTCTTTACAAAAGGAAGTCAAGAAGAAGAAGCAAGAAATGCATGAGAAAAGCGAAGGTTATCTACCGGGACACTAATTACCAAATACCAATACATTGATATAATAGATTGTTATGCTTTAATATCGATGGCATTGACAAATGGAAAAATAAATGACATTGATTCAATAACTTGGAGAGAGAGAAAACTCGACGAAATAAATCAAATATCTTGACAGACAGGTCGTTTATCAGTCTGTTCAATCCGACATGCAATATTCATAGAGCTTGAAAGGAATCTGGATGAAAAACAGCTTAGATATAAAGTTTTGCTAACCCGGCCTCACATGGAGGTTCAGCTCCCTTCGTAATTAGTGAAACTGCTTTACTCAAGTTGAGTGTAAGGTTGCTTCTATTGCTTCTCGAGGAAGCAATTATCGCCTTAGAACAAAACTAAAGAATAGTACCTAAATGTATCGTTACTCCAATTACTTGTACAATTATTAGACGGATCAAAGCACATGTATTAGAACTTTGGTAGAGAAACGAAACATCTTCTTTATAAGAAACACTGAGGTGCTTCTGCGAGATTCATCGTTCGTTTAATGCTGTCCCACCCCACCTTTTCCAGGGCAACCCACCCGCTTTGACACGCATAAATCACATGTAATTAGGCGTGAATATATTTTAAAAACAACCATGTGTATGCATTGGCGTTGCCTTCTGTTGCAGATTGCATGCTTGTTGTTATCTGCATAATGCTTGCTTGCAAGTGACGCGCAATCCTGGCGCTGTAAACACAGCATAGCGCTGCATGGTTCCACGACTCCTGTTGTGTTAATGCTGCTGTCATCAATAGACCGAATACTAAGAGCAATATTAGCAAATCAACAAAGTTCGCCGCAAATTGGAAAGCTGACTGACTAGCACTGACCGATATTGCATTAAGGACTTAGCGTCAAGTTCTTAGATTCTAGATTATGCCTCAGAACGATTCCGCTTCTAATGCAGTTGTTTTCGTCTTCTGGTTCACTAATAAATAATCAACAAAAATAATCGATAATCAAAACCAACCACGAGGATGTCTTTATTGTTAAGAAAGCTCGTAGTTTAATTTCTGGTTTGTTTAAGCTTACACTTATGTTCTTGTTCAAAATTGTATTCAAAACAATGTACCATTGATAAAATAATTCATTGATGGTTAAAATGACATGAATCAAGAAGGACATGAAGGAATGTTTGCTTGTTTTGAGTGTGTGTCCACGTGACGCCATGCAGTGCTTGATTCCATTTTGCCTCGCTTGGTGGCCTCCACAGGATTCCATCTCTTTTCATCAACTCGGTAAATAAAGAAGCTTTGTTCTATTCTCAGTATGAAAAGATAAGATACTGATATCTCATACTGATTGACAAAAAACTACGTTGAAAATAAACATCATTTTATTAATTTCCGACTAAACTCAGAGTAACAAAAATCGACAACTTTTTGTGTCAAAAATTGTTCACAAAGTTCATTATAATGTCTCAGTCGTATATGTAAACATATCATAATCGTAAACAAGAATACTGAGATATAAATATTCCAAAATACAATGATCACTGACAAACGTTATTACGGTTTGGTATTCGTGCACTAACTCTCTCTCCCAAAATAGAGAACTTAAGAGTATAGTGATCTCATGATGAATAAATACCTAGTCGTTTCCTGTCGTTTGTTCTCATACACAACCAATATATCTCCGTGCACATGGGTTCATTGACCTTGGTTGACAATGACGTAGTCGGCGTTGTTTACATCAGTGGCCGAAGAAACGACTAGCAATAAAGAAATTCCTGAACGATTATTGCGAGGCGATTAAAAATAGCTTCGAAACAAACAACAGCTCTTTCAGCACAACATACGTCTCGACGCATTTTTTGAAGTCAGAGTAAAGTTTGCGGAAGTTTGTTCTTTGACTACTTTGTTGTTTGTTGTTGAGGGCTGCTTTTTTATCTCGTTTCTTTTCCCATTTGTTTGTTCTCGTCCACGTCAGAGTTTTTAAAAGATAACTAAATCAGATACTGCGGGATGATCTTCCTAGACTCCTTGATCAAGACTAAAGCAGTGTGTCCCAACTTGGGCACATTAGTTCTGTCAAAATTAGAATAATTGTACAGAATGGATTTTTGTAGATAATAACTTTGTCTGCTGCTTGTAAAATACCGGGCCTGATTTATCAATTCTCGAATACTCTGTAATCATTTCCACTTCCCTTTTGGTTTAGTCCACTGGTTTCTTTCATTTCATCCTCATTTTCCTTGTTCTGGAATTCAGTGTTC
>JAUUIK010117273.1:0-12506 GCA_032270385.1 Urticina crassicornis | reverse complement strand
AGATTCGTTAAGCAATCACCAAGAGCATTCCAAGAATTCAAGAAACCTTCAAGCAAGGTATCCTGGCCCTGGAACACAAGCATATCCTTTCTCTGAGGTTCATGGAGATGGTCAGCTTCATCCTCGAGCTGGACACCAAAGTCAACAGCAAGAGGTGTTTTCACGAACAGACCAGCCTACAACATCACATCATTCCGTTATCGGTCTGGAAGGGGGAGAACAGTAAGTAGATAGATCTGGGGAGAAAGCAATTTTGATGAAAATAATTAGACTGGAGTACTGCCAACACATCAAAATGCGTAATCTCTTAGTCCAGATGAGATACAAAAATGTATCATGTCTAAATGGAAAAAATATAACGAAATGAAATGAAGCATTGACATGTGTACATCCGCTGCTCACCCCTCGCCCCTCGAAAATTAGAAAATACAGATGTATAATCGGAGATAACATTTTTCATTTTTCCCTCCGTAGTTGGCAAGCCTCTAATGTGGAAGGACTTCCAGCAGATCCTCTTAGCCTATCTGAGGAATTCCCCAATCCAGAAGCTTTGTACAGGAGTTTGGATATGTTGACTGAAGACGTACCCTCTTCTGTACAAGATAGCCAGGGTGTTTCTAGAGGTATATATCCATTGCTTTATTTATGGATCAACTTCATTGAATTAGTAGGTGTTATAAAGGAGTTGCACAGGTCAACAAAATACTTTTATAGTATAGTATAACTTGGAGTACCAGAGAATAGACTCTACTTTATACCATGGATGATATACGATCTACTATTCGGATCACGCACCGGACATAAGTAGTACGCAACTGGACTAGCAAATAACTAGAACAGCTCTAACGTTGCACGTCCATTACAGTCATCGTGCTCTGTCGTTCCTGACCTCGCATGCCTGATTTCTTCATTATTCGTTCAACTCCAACACTATGAAATAAGAAAGAGGCTAAGAACGCAAACTAATGTCAGTTATTCGTTGTAATAAGATTTGTAATATTATGTTTTGAACTTGTTATTTGTAGGAATGGAACAAGAACAGTCGCATCTTCCAGATGGGTCGTCTCAGTCAAACCCAAATAATAGCAGCTCTAGTGTGTCGTCTTCTCAGCCTCAAACAAGCATGCTTCAACCTCCAGCCCGTGGTCAGGGTGATCTCGATCTGCTTTCAGCTGCTATCGATATTCTGCCTCATGTTGACGGTCAGGAAGTCGAAGACATATTCGCTGGTATCGAGATGGAGATGAAGACCCGTGATGCAGTTTATATTGGAATAGGTGGGTCCGCTCAGAGCTCAATAACGCCACAAGTACCAAGACCTAATACAGAAGCACGCGTTCATCCTCCTCCGTACCGATCTGGTCACCAAGACCTTCAGCAATTCCAACAAGGACCACACAGTCAACCATTAGAACCTGGGTTAAGCCATTACCCTCATTTTAGCCAGGAGCGTGAGAACTTTCATGGACGGCAGGACATTAGAAACCAACATGGACTGAGTGGTGCTGGACAATATAACTATGACAGCGAGCATGATTTTTCAAAGAGAAATGATATTGACCTTGCAAGTGATTTGCCTCGCGATCGAAGAAGACCTCCAAGCCCTCGAACTGATCCAATGAAACAACAACAAAAATGGCAGGAAGATGAAAAATTAGGTGATACATCTACGATATCTCCTGTCTTATATGCTAACCTAGAACATGCCAATCTACAAAAGGAGTATCCAGGTAAGCAAAAATGTTGTCTTTTTTTATGGATCAAGTTGTTTTCAGTTAAGCATCTCTCGTAAATACCTCTTAAAAACCGAGTGCGAGGTCCATACCATAAGTTATGGACTGAGTTTTTTCCACTGCCTTATGACCCAAGTGCGTAGCGCGCAGGCCATAAAAAAGTGGGGGAAAACGAGGATTCATAACTTACGGTACGGACCAAGCAAACTAGGTTAATAAGATGTTTATATTATATGGCAGCTTTAAAATTGAAAAACGTTTCGGTCCGTACTGGAAGTTACGGACCGCAAATTGACCAGTCGTAGGTCACAAAATTACTTTGCCGTGTAATGTATTTTGCTAACATGTTTTTTATTTGTATTTTCTATATCAACTTAGTCATCCCTTTTAACTCACCCAAATATTTACTCCACAGACTGGCCAAACAGATACCGAGCGATTGCCAGACTTTGGCGTAAATTGTCTGTTGAGCAACGAGATCCATATCGGGTATGAACATATTCTTCTACCAGATTTTAATTTGCAATAAGAAATATTTTTTCATTATCAGCAACATCTCTATCATTATCATTTTTTATGCATATGTTGTTGTTGTTCTTGCTGTTGTTGCTGCCGCTGCCGCTGCTGTTGTTGTTGTTGCTACTGCTGCTGTTGCTGCTGCTGCTGTTGCTCCTGCTGCTGTTGCTCCTAATTTTGACCTTTTATAAATTGCTTCATTTTTTAACTTTTCCAGCTTAAGGCACGAGACAACCGCGTGCGCCTCAAAGATCAAGGAAAAAGGGTGAGTTTATCAAGTGATTGCATTATGATATTTCTCGGTTTATTTAAGTTCCTGATATTTTATATCGATTTTTTGCTACATATTACTTATGACAACGACTTCGTTTTCCAGGCCTTGCTAGAACAAACTAAAGAGAAAAAGGAGAAAAAACTTCCTCCAGATGTTACAAAGTCCCCATCGAAGTCTCCTTCTCAAAGACCTAAACTGGTTCTACCTAACTCAACACGGCATCAAGAACCAGAACCACCTCAAATTCAGATGGACCAACGAATGTTGTCTTCCTTAGCTGTAGAAGAAACTGTAACAGAACAAGATCAGCTGAGTGTTTCATCGCAATCGGATTCATCATCCTATCTTTCATCTACAGTGACACAAATGGCTTCCTCGCAGCCATACCAGGAACTAGTAGTTTCGACTGAGCAAAGTTGTATCGCACCTCTAACACCTTTAACCATGAGTGGGTCTACCACGCCTGTCACGCCTTCGTCTTACACACCTACGTCCCCTTTGAATATGTTTGCACAACCAAATCTAGATATATTACCAGGTGGGAAAGGGAACCGAAACAATAAAGGAAAGAAAACGAAGGAAGATAAAGAAAAAGAAAAAGAAAGGCGAAAACAAAAGCTTTTAGTTCAGCAGCAACAAGAGCGCCAATGGAAATTGCTTCAACAGAGGAGACAACTAGAGCAACAAAGACAACAACAGCAGCAGCAACAGGAGACAAACCAAATGCGTCAGGAGGTTAAACGAACTCAACAAGTCAAAGGATTAAGAGCACTGGACGAGAAGAAGAAAAAGTCACCGCCAAAAATGTCGAGGAAGCAATCGTTTAGTGATTCGCTAGGCAGTGTTGGCAGTGTTTACAGTGAAGGCCATGAACACAGTTCGACAAGTGATACTCCCTCTCAGCATTCGCCTGCGGTGTCGTTACATAGCGATGATTCATATTCTTTGAGTAATGCACCCCCAAGAGACGCTATGGATTCGTCTCAGATGTCTGAAGGCATCAGAGAAAGAAGAGGGTCCTTGCCTAACCTAGCTCTTTCTAGTCATGGTCTTGAAAACATGAGACCCTTGTCACCTGTAAACAATTCCAATGAAAGATCAATTCGAAGGCCACGCTCTTTAAGTCAACAACTTTCACAAGGTCCTTGGGATGAGTGGCATAACGACTTACCTCAGCAAGAGCAAAGTAACCCAATGTGGGGTGACGCTGAATTGAATACGGTGCCGCAGTCACAGGCAATCAGCGACCATAAACAACCCAATTATTCTAATGCAGTGGTCGCCAGACAAAACTCACGTCCACATTCATCTGATGACAGCTATGTGCCACCACATCCTGGACCTGAGCAGCACCCTCAAGACGGACCTCACCATGATGGATTAACGTTTTATGATCATGATCAAGCTTGGAAGTCTAATGCTGCTCAGGATCAACAAAGACCACCCGTGACTCCTGGGATACCAAATGACGTGATGCCAATGCCTCCGCGAGATCCTTCTCAAGATGATTTAGTGGATATGCAATACCACCCACAGGGTATGCTGAACGATCAACAAGCAAGGACTGTGGACTCACAGCAACCTCTTGAACATAAGCAGCAAGATATTCCTCAGTGGCATCCTGAAATACTTCAAAGCCATTCTCAGGCTGGAACTCAGGAACCAATGAGTGTTGCCCAGGGTGTTCCACAGCAACCCCACCTTATGCCTCAGATCCAAGGACAGCCAAGATTACAACATCCAGAGATGCCTCATTCTCATCCATATGACTTTCAACAAAGTTGGCAGCATTCTTCGTCGGGTCCTAACTCCTTACCACTCCAACAGCCTCCACAAGTACAGCAAGCCCCTATTCAACAACACCCTCCCATGCAGCAATGCCCTCCTCAACAAATGCCGGTACAACCAATGACGGCAATGCCTAATTCATCACAGCCTCTTTCTATACCACACCAACCTCTCCATCACCAATCAGGAATGTCACAAGTTCCAATTCAACCAGCACCCCCACCTCCTCCTCCACCACCACCACCTCTACCACAGTCACAGCATCCAAATCTTCCCATATCAAGGCAACCACCCACCGACGAGCAACAACAGCAACAACAGCTTGAGATGCTTCAGAAACAACAAAGGGAACAGCTTATGCGGGCTCAGCAGCAGCAGTACTTACAAATGCAAATGCAGCAGCAACAGCATTTGATGCAACAACAGCAGCAACCTGTTGCAGTGCAGCCCACGTTTGCGAGGGCACGGATGAATCCAGTTGTTAACACTAAGGATATGCCGGAGATTGAGAGTGAAGAGGAGCACCAAGAGAGGTTACGGTATTTGTATAGACAGCGTCAGTTACAAAAGCAGCAGCAAATGCAGATACAAGCACAACAGACAATGTTCCAACAGCCATGGCAAGCTCAAGGCCTGATGCCAGGTTTGATGCCTCCCGATCCAGCAAATCCCCAAACAGTACCACAGATGCCTCAAATTCGGCCTCAACCTCCAGATATAATTCAGCAGCAACTAGTAATGGAGTATCAAAGAAGGATACAACAACGTCAAGATTTAGGCCAGCAGAGTGTTCAGTTTGACAAAGTAGTGCAGGACTTGCATCAACAACAAGGAACACAACAACCTGCACACCAAGCACCGCCTTTCTTAGAGGTTTCTCACCAACGGTTTGCTTTGAGACACCCCACTCCTGGTGTTCAACCTACACATATGGGACCAATGGTACCTGGCCAAGTTTCAGGTCAAATGCCCATGTTTGGTATGGATGGACAGCAGCTCTATAGAATGCAATTACAACAGCAACACATTATAATGCAGCAACAACAGCCTCCAAGGGTGATCGCACAAAAACCAGTGATGTCAAAGGAAAGTTTGTCTGAAAAAGATACCAAGGCTGTTGCATCGAATCGAATCAAGATTCAACCTGGATTAACAAGTAATCAGCCTGGCTCAAATGTAAGTGAAGACGTTTCCCAAAGCACCAAGGGTGGAGATCTGAAAGACGATGAAAACCAAACAAAGAAAGATGAACAAGATCAAACAATTGGTACTATTCCTGAGAACCAAGAAGACATTACTGCTTCAGGTGGGGACTGTGTAACATCAGCGAGTGAGAATGCCCAAGTTTCAGCTGACCCAGGCAAAATGTCTGAAAGTCAGAGTGTGATTAAAAACGAATCCGCCGTTGATAGTGATCAACAACAGACATTTTCTGAAACTGGGCAAAATTCACAAAGTGGTATATCTGACTCTTTCGGTGAGATGTGCATTAGCAAAGATGCAAATAAGTCTTCTACAATTGAAAGATTAGTTGGAGAACAGTGTGACGGGTCTTCTGAAGAAAAGGAAAGTGGTGATTCGATTCAACAAGAAAGCGAAAAGGAAACAAGTAAAATAGATGAATCCGGGAACCAGATTGAGGAAGAACAGCATTCAGTTGCAGACGAAGAGAGTGCGATGAAAAACACAGGCCAGGCCGACGAGAAAACAAGGCAATCAAGTGCTCCTGAAGAATCAGCTTCAAATGAACATGTAAATAAACCTGAGTTGATAGATAACACGAGCAGATCAAATGTGGAAGGTGTGCCTGTAACAATCGGTCCAGAGAAACAGTCTACTTTGAGCCAACAGTCATTTTTACCCCCGTCTAGATCTCAAGAAGTAACGGTTCCTCAACAAATTCAACCTCTTGCTGTCTCCACCCACTCTGTATCTCAGCCTCCTTTAGCTACCCAACCACAAGCATTCCATCAGCAATTGATGGCTGTACAACAGAGGTTTTTTCAAATGCAACAACAGCGTCAAATTATGATGCAGCAATACCAACAACTTCAGCAACAATTACAACAGAACCAAGATCCAATGGTTGGTGCACGACTAATGGCGCTGCAACAACAAGGGCAATTTTTGCAACAAAATATGTTGCAGGTTTGGCAGCAGATGCAGATGCTCCAGCAACAGATCCAAAATCCGTCAAGTCTTCAGCAACAACAGCAGCTGCTTCCACAACCTTCACTACAGGGACCCTCTCCTGGCCCTCTCCAAGGTCCGCAGTGGCCCCAAGTGCCTATGCAAGAACAACAAAATGTACCACAGCTTGGCATGCTGCCTCCACACCCAGGAATGATGAATAATTCTGGAGTTATGCAACCACCTTTGTCTGGACAATTGTCTAGTTCACCATCTCCTAAGCCGGTAAGACCATAATTGCTTGTTTATGTCGTGTCTGTGATAATTATTTTTACTCTTGTGTAACACTTGTATATTTTTATTAACCTCTTTATTAGGACAAACCGCCACGGAAACCCAGACGATCTCGAGCAAAAAGTAAAGATACTCTAGCTTCTCAGCCTTCTCTTCCTGTTCAAGATTGGATGAATCCTCAACCAATGCCAACAAAGCCTGTTAAATCGAAAGGTAAAAAAGGCAAGAAGCAACCAGAAGCAGCAATACAAGATCCTGAAATTCAACTACAACAACAGAGGCTACGACAACAAATTTTACATCAGATGGAACAACGTCATCGCATAATAACTCAGCAACAGGGCACCACTGGAGGACCTTTATCTCATCCTGACTTATCAGGATCCCCCCGTGAATCGGGTCCACCTACTCCACAACCCATGGAAGGACCCGTACCACAGTCAATGGGACCAGCCCAACATCCTTTCGGGGCAGCGTCATCGCAATCTAACGTACAACAACCTAATGACTCAATGGGTTTTTCGGGATCTCCTTCTATGGGTATTATGACCCCCGAACAGATTAACTATTCAACATCACAGCTAATGAATAATCCTATCGCTTTTCACGTGAATCCTCCACAACCAAACCAACAGGCTGTTAATGCATCAACTCAGAAAATTGATCCTCAATTACGTCCAACAACTGTACCATGCTCACCCAAACCACAGCCTCTGTCTCACACTCCTGGACCACCGTCAGAACCGTCTAGCCCTTTTCTAGGAGTGAGGCGTACCGACGAGCCACACACTTCTCATGCAGTCATAAAAGCTGAATCGTTTGCTTCACGCTTTCCAACTTCTGATCAGTTTCTTCAGTTCACACAACAGCAAATGCATCATAAGCAACCGGTGGTTCAGTACGTAGCTGATGCCAATAATCCATTCAGCGATGACTTCCAAATACAGAAAAAATTCCAAATACAAAAAAGTATCAAGTCTGAAAAGGTTAAATCCAAAAAAGGAGGGTCAAAGAAAAAGGGTGTGGTTGAGGGACCACAGAAAGTTGCTGAAAGCGAAGCACATGTACCTGATGGGACATTGCCTGACAAATTACTAGAGTTGAATACTTCGCAATCTGTATCAGATGTCCAGACTACACCATCCTCCTTTGAAGAAACTGCACCTACCGATACCGAAAACGTTCCCAGAACTGTTGCCACGTCAGACTCGAAGGTTGCTGTTCTACAAAGCGATGATTGCAAGCTGGAAGGACAAGAACAGAGTGATAATGTCAAAAACCTTGAAGCCATTTCCAATAGTAATGAACTATCTACGGAAGAGCCTGTCGCAGAAGGAAAGAAAGGTGTGTCCAGTCAAGCTCTACAAAGGTTAGAATCTATGGTTGCTGATATGGCCAGTGACGACGTATGTGATGAACAAGTAGACCGCATTGATAATGAGTTGAACTATGATCTTTTCAACGAAAATGCCGATGAAGAAGTTGCTAATTTGTGCAGTGTGGCGTCATTGGAGTCAAATATGGAAGACAAGGATCACCAGACGCTGTCCTTATGCAAGCCAAGCTCTCAAGCTAATTCTGTAGCCTCTTTAGAATGCCATGAAGAAGTCCCCTCTTTTGTTTCACCGATACAAGATGGTGACAAGACAGACGGCAGGGACAGATCTCAAGATAGTTCGCCGATTCCACAGTCAGATAACAACCCTCAGACATTCTCTACTCCTGGCCTCGATGGAGATTCAAGTAGCGTATCTTTGAGTGATAAGAAAGATCGAAGTTATATAAAAATTAAACTGGAAGACAACATTGAAGAGATGAAATCTTGTCAAGAACATGCTACACTAAACTGCGGGTCTGTGGTGGATTATAGCGAGTCTGTACCGTGCTCTACTGCAACGATGCCTGTGACATCAGCAGATTCAACATTAACATCTTCTCAAGAAATATATCATCAGTCACTCGCCGGTTTGTCTAGCGCTCCTGAACCTTGTACAGCTACATCATCAATTGCATCATCAATTGCATCTGCAACCGATGTACCCGTATCGTCTGGCGTATTGGGAGGTCACTTACAGCTACCTATGGAATCCAGACCAACTGAAGGGGACATGGCCCTCTTCAGACAGTACAATCCTAGTTCAGGTGATGTTCCGTATAGCTTGAGTCAACCTAGTCAGGTGATGACAAGCAATTCGACGGATCACGGAGCGTTGCTTCTATCTGGAAGAGACCCTATGCTTGGTGGAGCCAGCCCAATACTTTCTACTACTAGTAGTCCTTTGAGTACATCCCCTGCTGCAAAGAGTTCCGCTAAAACGAGACCAAAGCCAAAGCGATCGAAGTCAGAATCTAAGACCCAAGAAATGCTCGAGGAGGAAGATATGATGAAAAAGTCTATGCAAGAAGCCCGTCGCCAGGAATACGAAAGAAAGAAACGAGAGTATGAAGAACAACAGCGTAAGAAGCGTGAGTTACAGAAGGAATTACGTCAACAAAAAGCTAGAGAAAAGGAAGAAAGAAAACGCCAGCGAATCTTGAGTTCTTCGAACAAGATCAAAACAAAGATTAATCACGTGCCGAAAGGGAAAAAGTCTGAAGCAGAATTAGCTGCAATGGCTAAAGAATCATTGCCTTTATGTGAACCAAAGCTTATTCTAACACATGCGTTGATGCATCCGTATGGGACTTCGCCATTCAATGGACAATGCTCCCTTAAAGGGTCTTTAGGCAGAGCTCATGTAGATAATGCTCTTGACTATTATGCAAAGTTTCCTTCTCCAAGCCTTGATTTAGTGTTAAAAGTCAACAATCAGAAGGTTCTTATCAACGGCGACATCGATAGCAAAGATTTCCATAAATTACGGGAGACCGCTGATTTACCGCACAAGAGAGCACGCTACAATGAATGTAAGAACGAGGTTGTTCCTGGTGTTGTCATACCTACCAATGGACTATTGTCAGCAGACACCTCATCTGTGAATTCATCATCATCGTCACCTGAAACAATACAGTACATTGCGTCATCTTCTCCGGAATCCGATGCCATCAACAAGCCCCAAACTCCAAAACTTGCTGCTCTTAATGAAGCAAATCGAAACGACACTGAATCTCCTACTTTCTCTCCAATCAATGCAGTTCAAATCAAGCGCGAACCGACAGGGTCGTCTATATTGATGACAAACTCTTGTAGCGTATCTGTGCGATCTAGTACTTCGGCTAATTCAGATACAAGGACCTCAAAAGACGATCAAGCAATAACTTCGCGAAGGGAAGGACCTTCTTTAAGTCTTGACCAAGACATAGACGATTTAGATAGCATTAATGTCACTCTAACACTCTCACCTTCTTCGGAAATGCGTGTATCAGAAACGGTTGCGTCTGTTGCGGAATTGATTGGCTGCTCTCCACCACAACCATCGGACATCGTAATTGAACCTACCTTGAAATCATCTATTACCACGACTGCTCCAACGACCACTACGGGGTTAGGTTACCCGCATGCTAGAACTGTCCAAGGACTTTCAGTTTTATCACCAAAGGAAATTGATAATGTACAAAAGACACCCTATCCGTTTTCACAATTTAATCTGACATCAAAAGCAAAGTTGCAGCACAAGGCGTCTGATGGACCTTATTGTAGACACTGTGACGTTCTTATCATTGGTATCGGCGTTCTTCGAGGCCCTCCTGATTCGAGTACACACTTGCCCAATGAGTCATCCACCGATATACGCGAAGTAAAGGTCAATGAGTCTGCCGAGTCGGGGTCGGCGGACTCGAATTATAGAATTTACAGCATCAACGTCGAGGCAAGCGAGAGACGAGATAGTTTCTGCTCGGAGCCTTGTCTAAAGCAATACTACTCGCTTTTAGAGGCTGGTCGAACGCGCACTAAGATGGAAACGTCAGAAGTACAACCTATTGGTTGCACAACAGCAACTGGGTCAGGCAATGTAACAACCGATTCGCAGCAAGATGTCAGGGGTTGCCTTGTAGCTGAAGGATTACCTATAACATCGCTGGTCAAACTCAGGCGACCAAGCTGGAAAGAGGAACATTTGGATGGCGTAAGTAGATTATCTAGTCTTTGTTTTTAGTTTTGTGTCATCAACTTCATAGTTGAATCATTGTCATCACCATCACTGTTTTGTGTACACTGTACAGTCGCTGCTCACCCCTTCCCCTGCAGGTTTCTCCACACAGAGTGGGGAGGGGGTCAGCAGCGGATGTACACAGGTTACCGTCTTAGGGCATTTCGGTTTTTTTATTTTTTGCTATAAGATATTAATAAGCAATTCATTGCTTTATTAACTTTTGCTTCAGGAGAACGAAATTAAACGTCGAAGGGAAATCAAATGGAGAAGATGGCAATCAGAAGACTTCATACAGAAGGCGAAGCAAGACTTGACACCTGATGAAATTGCTGAGGTATTTATTAATATTTGTTAGTATAATTCCACTGGTGAATATTGAGTTTTCCCCGTGCTGATTGGTTTAGAATTTCGTTATATTTCGCTATATCCACCGCGCGGTGAATATGGCTCCAGCGAGAGCACTTTCCATTGCTTTTTTACTTGCAGTCAGTGAATTCTATCAAAGGTTTTTTCATTTTTCAGTTTCTCTGATATTCACCTGTGTAATTATATTAAAACAAGTGATCAATATACCTTTGGAAACCTTACTACCAGTTCGTTGTTTCTTTTCAAAGTTTGTTGAATTTATTGTAACACAATACTTTGTTGTACATTGTAGCTACTCGAGAACTATGAAGCGGTGTTCAGGCCAAGAGAAGCTCTAGATGATACCAGGAAGTGTATTCTATGTTCTGGCACCGGCGACGGGGATCCAGAAGGACCTTCACGGTAAATACGATATTATTTTAAAAGTTTATGGGAAATAAGGTATCCGTATGTGTCGCAATGCAATCTTTATTATTCATTGGTATAACGCGTTGTTTTAGTTTGTTACTGTCGAAAATGTTAATTATAAACGATGCTTTTTCAAAGAAAAAGGTTTAATGAGGTTTGATGATCGAGAATCCGACATGGAGAGGGTAGCGTTAAAGGCTTCGAAAACGAGGGAGAAAAGATAGGGGCCACTGCCATTCCCCATAAGGTCCATCCCCACTCCCCGTCCCCACCCCCGTCCAATGTACACCTTTCGTTAACCTTTTCTCTTTTTTCCCTAATGTCTCCGGCTATGGCTTTTCTATGTGACAATATACAACGTGTTCAACTTTAGTGATAAAGTTAAATATATGTTTATATTTTCTTGCGCAGACTTCTTAATCTTGATGTCGACGTGTGGGTTCACTTGAACTGTGCGCTGTGGTCACTTGAAGTATATGAAACTTTGAATGGTGCTTTAATGAACGTGAAGTCTGCTGTTAAAAGAGGACATGATACGGTGAGTCAACCACACTATAGTCTAGTTTCCAATTCTCAGTTTTTGTGAAAAACATTCGTTTTTGTGAAGAAAAAAAATATTTAAGTAAAGGTCCGTGGAATTTAAAAGTGTTTGTTATTGTTACGATTTTGCATTATTTACTGTGCTGTTGGTATTTGTGACTATGTTTGCGTAAATGGGTAATACGTTCATGTTCTCAGTACACTAATAAAACATGTATGCATACATATATGTATAGTATATGTATACGTATACAGTATTAGTGTACTGAGAACATGATCGTATTACCAGTATATGAGTGTATGTGTATATATGTATAGTACATGTATAGTATATGTATACGTATACAGTATTAGTGTACTGAG
>JAUUIK010116941.1:0-14597 GCA_032270385.1 Urticina crassicornis | reverse complement strand
TTTAGCTACAGTGATCGTTCCAATGTTACGTTGCAATGCTTGCAACAGCAGCTGTGTACGGTAACGGCCTAGAGCAAGTTCCTTGCATTCTTGCTTCTGCTCTATCATTCATTTGTTGTTGGACCTCTGGACGGCTGATATATGATTTAATTGCTGCTTATTGCCTGTTCCACGATGTTAAAGAATGGGCAAGAGTGTGCATTCGACTATTTATAGCGCGAAAGGTTTTAATGAAAACCCCAACAAAGTATACATTTTCTGAAAGCTGAATAAATGTAGAAACTATTTTTTTTCTTTGTTTATGTAAAATAAATATTTTCTTTTAAGTTAAAGCGAATTATTCAAATTTTCTCTACGCGGAGTTCCGTGACAGCCGGTATTGATTGGAAACCAATGTTTACGACCTTTCCGAGATCACGAGATATTACTTGTCAAAAGCGTGTCTCCGATTTTTGATTAGTCGCCTCGTTGCTTTTTTATACGCGCCTAAAGATATAACACCGCTAAGTTAGCCGTATCCGATATAAAATCTACAATAACTTCGGAAAAAAAGAAAATATCAAAAATCGGAGACACACTTTTGGAAAAAAAACCTTTGTTGACACAAGGGGATTAAATCACCACATAATCTTGCCCGATGACAGGAATTAATTTTTTTTTTGTAAATCATAGCTTATTATGTATTTTATCGGAATATGTAAAAATATATAATTCGATCTTTTTGAGCGATTTTGGTGTGCCCTGATAAAGTCGATAAACTATTCATCTGTTGAATGTTGCTAGTGAAATCAAAGACGATGTTTGATAAGATACAATTAACGTAAATATCTGGATTGCCAAGCTCTAGAATACTAAAATAAAGTGGAAATATATTACTAAAGAGTGAGTGTTAGACAATAAAAAATATATTTGTTTCATGATCTCTAAATATCTAGAGTGATTGCAATAACTCATCCCGTGAAGGAATGTAATACTACAATAATAGGCAGTACGCACCATCAAAACTATCGCTTTGTTTTTTTGCTTTGCATTTCTGATCTTAATGGAAGAAGCTTTTTTGGTTTGTGATCGGGGAAGAGCCCGCGCTTTAGAGGATCGTTTAGTTTTAAAGTACGGTAATCTTCGGGAAAATAGATCTTCACCAAGAAGCAACCCACTGGAATGCGCTGATATTTAAAAAATTTTGGCTTAAAAATAACGTTTGCATTTAGTCTTTTCTTTACATAAAGAGCTTTTTCATATATATATGTTTGGGTTTTAGCACACCAAAAACACTAATTTTAAAACTACCATTTAACTTTGAATTCAAGTTACTGCTGCAAAGTCATCAATTCCGCCTATGATAATATGAAGGTAAGGCAACTTGTGAAATGTGAAAACAGATATTTGGAATTGCTTCGAAATACCCAGCGACACCTAAAACCACTAAATCATCACATAGTTTTATATAACGTCACACTCAAATGTCAATGAAAAAACTTGTTGGTAGCACTTCATAAATAGTGCCGGAAATGGAAAGAGCAGGTTTAATTTAGTTAAGCTCCGGTGAATTTTTGAAATCTCTAAAATCAGAGAAAATTAACAAGAGTTAATTATTGAACATTTACAACAGGTAATTATTGTACTTACATGTGTCTTACAGCAAATGAATGGTTATATTAACCCTGCCCTTCAAGTTAAATTTATCACACATTCTCTATAAAACATTCAATGTAATTCAAAATTAAACCAGTGCATCGGTTTTTTAGGAATTTTGACTTGCTCTTTTCATTTCTGGGATCAATTAATGAGTATCATGAAAAAAAATTTCGATTGACATTTTTAAAACCAACCAATAAAAACTCAGAGTTGTAAATTCGATTTCAAAGAAAATGTGCACGTGAAGCCACCAAATCATCACATACAAAAGAAATGAGCCTTTTTGTAAAGCTGTACGAACCCCCTTAAAAAGATAAGGGAAGTCCCTTTACTGATTTATTAAGAGACACGTAAATGGTATATATAGAACCAATAAATCAAATATTTTTAACTTTTCAAGCACGGTTTCGTGCACGTGTATCACGTTTTCGTCTTCACTTTTGTTATGTTTAAGAATTGTATTTTCCAACGTCTTTTCAGTTATTGTTGTGAGCAATTACTTACAACAAAACCCAGCTTTTCTTTGTAACCGCAAAATGTATTTCCAAAGCATTTATAAAAGGCAAGAAAATCTTCAATTGAAATAAAAAAATTCTAAATCAATTTCATAACTATTTTTTATATATTTTGTGATTTTCACGTGGTTTCCGGATATAAATTGATGTCTAATTTCATAAAAAAACGCAGCCCATACCTAATTGCTTTTTATTTAAATCATTTCTAATCTTCCTACAGCAATTATAGGATGCATAAACACCAACACAAGTAATTGAGAGAGAAAAATCAGAACATTTTTGAATATTTTTGAATATTTTTGAATATTTTTGATTCAGAATCCACATGAATGGCGTCATATTTAAAAACCGAAAACATTTTAGGATGATTGACACGCCTTTTCTATATTTAAGTCACACTTTCATAATGTTGTAGCTATTTAATAACCAATCAGATAGAGCTCCAGTCAATATATGTTACAATTTCAGATGCGAAGATCAAAGAGTACAAGACATAACAAGGTACGTACGAATTTTAAAATCAAGAATTCTAGTGACTGTTTATTTAAGACAAGATGTACTCGGGCAGATAACTGAAATAGTTTACCAGGATGATGATATTTTGCTTACAACTTCCGCGATAAAAAGATGGGTTATGTAAATATTTTAGATACACATTTTGTTTACTTAAACATTTGGTTTTTCCACTTTTAAGGAACCTCCCTATACGATGCTGAATCTGATTGTGCATCGGTAATAAGACAACGGATAATGAACACGTCGCATAAAGTTTTTCTTTGACTTAAGTCGTGATGACAGAAAACATTTTTAAAATGAAAAAGGTTACATTCTTACACGGTAAGTACACTATGAACGAATCATGATCAATCTCTATTTGTTTCATTTTTCACAACTTTCATCCCGGAAAATTTATGTTTTTAAAAAAGTTCCCTTAATCCCATAGTATGACCCGAAAAGTGAATCTTCGCGCGCGCTCTTAGACAAACCGATACAGCAAAAAGTGAGAGGTTGGGACGGAAAGTGGTTATTTTAGAATGGTTGTATAGTAACGATAAATATATGTGATCGAGAATCACAATATAGAACCAGTGAGCGTTAAATATTTAGTCAAGTTTTTGAACTCTCTTTTCCCCTCCGTAAATCTGAGGTGCTAGAGAGTCCGGGGACACCTGTATACATGCATACGCATACGCATGCGCCAGTTTGTACCTTGTTTTCTATGTACACTTCCATATAAGGTTATCAATTAGCATATGTTTCGCTCGATGTAAGGTAACCCGGAACTCATGGATTCCGGATTCCAAGTCTGTGTTATCCGGATTGATTTTGACTGAAAACGAGATTACAGCTTATAGCCAAGAGAAATATTAATGGTGTTTTGGTTTGATACAACCAGTAGATGGTCTACGATTGATTGATCATCATCATTACCCATGTCATAGATACTGTTCTGAAATAATCTGTGGCTGTTAGCATAATAACTTTTACTTGCGTTTACTCAGTGTGTGGGTATACTTTTGACAACCTTCCTTGGCCTTTGCATGAACAAGCAATAAGTGTCACAAAACCTGGCATAACCTACTCTTCTTGCTACTTTGATCTTCGCTCCAAACACACACCTCAAGAAACAAAAGGTATTATTTAAACCCGGAGGGCCTGTTTAAATGAAAGTTGAAAATATATTTCAAAATATGAATGCCCCAATTATAATTCAATGAAATTTAATTTTGTGAAATGCATGGGTAGTTATGGAGGACAATAAATTTCCTGGTGTGAGCCGCCAGCGGAATACTTTGATACATACAGTATAAACCCTTTTTGGATATTTTATATAGAGTTTTGTTCTCTGTGTGGCATAGAAACTAAATAAACAATTCTGATGTCGGCTTCATGCGCCGCGCGACCGACCCGAGAGACAGTATTCTTGTGGTGAAATATGAATAGTTGGGTAACACATGTATTTTCTTTCGAGCGCTGAAGGCGCGAGCCGCTAGCGAGGTTCTTTATAGACTAATACTTAAACCCTACATTGTTTATAGTGGCTCTAAGTCAATAAAGATAATATGACGTTTGGAGGTTTATTTGTTACACGCGTAGTTGCATTTGCGCCCGAGCTTACTAAAATATTAGTTATAGACTACTAAAACCTTATTGAAAAAATAGTAGGGCCGCAAATGTATTTGCGAAACTCGACATTCGCCCGCCGTCGTGTGTGTTTTCAAGATAATGTAATATCATGTTGATAATAATACATGTTTCAAGTATTGTTGCCCTCTTGAAACAATATTTCCGTCTTCTCACATAAAACCACGTAACCGAGCAATAATTGTGGCATCGGTCGAGGTTGAATAATTCCAGAATTACGAAAAGAGAAAGGATAAAGCCCAAAAGCTTCGCTCAAAGCACGAAATCGAGGCATAGCATTCCAGAATTACAAAATGCCAGTAAGAAGTAATGAAGAACACAAAGTGAAATAAAAAGTTTAAAAAAAGAATGATAAGAGAATTAAAGAACGAAATTTCAAAACTAATAACTTAATTACAAAAAGCTATTCAATAAGCCAAAAATCTCGATTTCAATTTTGGAATGGCCATGTGGTACACTGATCTTACACAAAATAAAAAGAGAAGGCTAGACATTCAACAATATTTGAATTATTTTACTCTTTAGATTTACAACACAAAAATGTAAATACTGCCCTGTAGATTCATCAAAATGGACGCCTCCAAGGTCAAGATATTCGTTAGTGCCTGCGTGAACTATGGATCACATGGATACCTGAATTTAGACAACGAAGAGCTAATCTGCTTCTCTAAAGAATGCCTAATTATGGTTTTGTACTTCAAGGATATCTCCATTGCAATTCAATTATATTCACTGCTTGGTATATTGAACCAAGAAATGCGTCATTTTACAGAGGCGTTAACATATTACGAGAGATTATTAATTGTTGCTAAAAAGATAGGTTTGAAGGAAATACAGGGAGAGGTGTATAACCTATTGGGGAATACTCATATGTCGTTGAGAAATTACAACGCGGCTATCAATTACTTTAAAAAAAGCCTAAGCATCACCATAGAAAGTGGCGACAACAATGAAGATGGAACTACCTACATAAACTTAGGGAAAGCCTACTTGACATTAAACAAGTACCAAGAAGCCATTGAATATGGAGAAAAGGGTCTACGTATAGCGATAGAAATATGTGACAAGGAGGATGAGGGAACAGCCTATTTGACCTTAGGAATTGCATACTCGTCATTAGGCAAATACTACGAAGCCAATGAGTATTTTGAAAAGAGTCTTTGCATCGCCATAGAAATGGGTGACAAGGATGAAGTGGGGAATAGCTATTTGAACTTAGGAATTACATACTCGTCATTAGGCAAATATCACGAAGCCAATGATTATTATGAAAAAGGTCTACGCATCGCCATAGAAATAGGTGACAAGAATTTAGAGGGAGAAACCTATTTGAACATAGGGAACATCTACTATTCATTAAGCAAATACCACGACGCCGTTGAATATTATGAAAAGAATCTACGCATCGCCATAGAAATAAGTAACAAGAAGGTAGAGGGGCAAGCCTATTTGAGCCTAGGAAACGGCTACTATAAATTAAGCAAATACCACGACGCCAATGATTATTATGAAAAGAGTGTACGTATCGCCATAGAAATAGGTGACAAGAAGATAGAGGAACGAACCTATTTGAACATAGGGAACATCTACTATTCATTAAGCAAATACCACGACGCCGTTGAATATTATGAAAAGAATCTACGCATCGCCATAGAAATAGGTAACAAGAAGGTAGAGGGGCAAGCCTATTTGAACCTAGGAAACACCTACTATAAATTGAGCAAATACCACGACGCCATTGAATATTATGAAAAGAATTTAAGCATCGCCATAGAAATAGGTTCCAGGATTGTAGAGGGAAATGCCTATTTGAACCTAGGGAACATCTACTATAAATTATGCAAATACCACGAAGCCAATGAGTATTATGAAAATATTCTACGCATCGCCATAGAAATAGGTGACAAGACTTTAGAAAGAACAGCCTATTTTAGCTTAGGAAACACCTACACTTCATTAGGAAAATACCAGGAAGCTATTGATAAAATAGAAAAGGGTCTACACATCTCCAAAGAGATAGGTGACAAGAATGAAGAGGGGATGACCTATATGAACTTAGGAAACGCATATTTGCCATTAGGGAAATACCACGAAGCCAATGATTGTTATGAAAAGAGTCTTTGCATCGCCATAAAAATAGGTGACAGGAATGTAGAGGGGCAAGCCTATATGGGCCTCGGAAACACCTACTATTCCTTCAGCAAATACCACGACGCCATTGAATATTATGAAAAGAATCTACAAATCGCCATAGAAATTGGTGACAAGTTTGAAGAGGGAAGGACCTATATTAGCTTAGGCAACGCATACTTGTCATTAGGCAAATACCATGAGGCCATTTATAATATAGAAAAAGGGTTAGGTATCGTCATAGAAATAGGTAACAAGAGTTTAGAGGGAGGAGCTTATAGTGACTTGGGAAACGCCTTTTCTTCATTAGGAAAACATCACGAGGCCATTAAGTATCGTGAAAAGGGTCTGAATATATTCATAGGAATTAATGACAAGAATGGAGAGGGAACTACTTATATGAACTTAGGAAACTCTTACTCTTCATTAGGAAAATACCGAGAAGCCATTGATAATATAGAAAAAGGTCTACACGTCGCAAAAGAAATAGGTAACAAGAAAGGAGAGGGAGCTACCTATATAAACTTAGGAAACGTATACTTGTCATTAGGCAAATACCAAGAAGCCATTTATAATCTAGAAAAAGGTCTACACATCGCCATAGAGATAGGTGACAAGAAGGGAGAGGGAACTACCTATATGAACTTAGGAAACGTCTACTTCTCATTAGGTAAATATCACGAGGCAATTGAGTATCATGAAAAAAGCATAAACATCGCCACAGAGATAGGTGACAAGAAGGGAGAGGGGACAACCTATACGAACTTAGGAAACGCCAACATGTTATTAGGCAAAAAACACGAGGCCATTGAGTATTATATGAAGAGCTTAAATATCTCCATAGAGATAGGTGACAAGAATGGAGAGGGAACTACTTATATGAATTTGGGAAACTCCTACTTTTCATTAAACGAAGACCACGAAGCCATTAATTTTTATGAAAAAAGCTTAGATGTGGCCAGAGAAATATGTAACAAGAAGGGAGAGGGACTTACTTATACAAATTTAGGAAACGTCTACTTGTCATTATGCAAATGCGACGAGGCCACTACTTTTTATGAAAAAAGTTTAACGGTTGCAATAGAAATAGGTGACAAACGTAACGAAGCAAAAGCCAATCATAATCTCGGAAGTGTGTACTGTAGTTTGTACGAAATGAATGTCCAAAATTATGAAGAAAGTTATCAACAGATCAAGCAACAAGCAATAGACTTCTTGGCGGAATCTCTACGATGTTGGGACTGGATGTTTGAACATTTACCGGAACAGGACGACTTCAAGATATCCATTGTTGATACATTTATCTACACCTACAAGCTGCTAACAACAGTACTGATCGATACACAGCAAATAGAAGAAGCTCTATTGGTTTGTGATCGTGGTCGAGCCCGTGCTTTAGGAGATCTTTTGACTTCAAAGTATAATATTACACAGGAAAATGCTTATAGAAGTACACAACTCGAATATGCTGATATTGAGACAGTTTTGTCGAATGGTAATGCCTCCATTGTATTTTTTGCTTTGCTTAAAAAAACGGGATTAGGTATTTGGGTTTCAACACATCAGAAGCCTCTGTTTTTTATTGAATGCAAAGATGGAGTCCAGAAAAGAAATACGGATATGTCTTTTATTAAAGTAGTGAATGACGCCTACGATAAGATGAAAGTCAGGCAAGCAGTGGAATGTGAAAACAGATCTTTGGATTCACCAAACAATTCTCGACAGATCAGTAGTGATAACCGAAATACTGCAGAGAAGTTGCCTTCAGATGAAAGAAATATTCCTCCAATCGAAGATGACGATCAGAGTACAAGTGAGCAAGAGACAGATCCACTTGAGATATTGTTCAGTTTATTGGTTGCTCCTGTGCTACAGAACTTTGAACAGGAAGATGTTGTTGTCATTCTCGATGGACCTTTGTACAAAGTACCATTTGCAGCACTACGAGACCCAAACACAGGGCTATTTCTGTCAGAAACTAAGCGTATTCGGCTTGTACCGTCACTAACAACTTTAAAAGTTTTACAAGAATGTCCAGCGGACTACCACTGCAAAACAGGTGCCCTCATTGTTGGAGATCCAAAAGTAGGAGAAGTAATGTTTAAAGGGGAAAAGACAATGTTTTGTCATCTTCCATCAGCAAAACGTGAGGCTGAAATCTTTGGACATTTATTGAATGCTAAGCCATTGACTGGATCCCAAGCAACAAAAGAAATGGTCAAGCAAAAGTTACGACATGGTGTAGCTATAATCCATATTGCAGCACATGGAAGCGCGGAAGATGGACAAATTGCTCTGGCTCCACCCACTCCAGCAGAAGGAGGACATATTCCAGAAGAACAAGACTACATGTTAACAATGAGTGAGGTACAAGAGATCGGTGTTAGAGCACAACTGGTTGTCTTGAGCTGCTGTCATAGTGGACGTGGTGAGATCAGGTCAGAGGGAGTTGTTGGAATGAGTCGAGCCTTTCTTGCCGCAGGAGCTCGTGCTGTTTTGGCTTCACTGTGGGCTATTGATGACGATGCTACCTTGAACTTAATGTTAAGCTTTTACATGCATTTAAAGATGGGAGAAAGTGCAAGTACAAGCCTGCAGCAAGCTATGAAAGAAATGAGAGAAGAAGGTTACGATGAACCAAGGCACTGGGCTCCTTTCTTCCTTGTTGGTGATGATGTCACCATCAGTGTGTAAGAAATGAGAGAGAACGAAGACAACAGTAAACCAAAGTACTGGACTCCTTTCTTTCTTACTGGTGATGATGTCACCATCAGTGCATAAGAAATGAGAGACAACGAAGATTACAGTCGACTAAAGTACTGGATTCTTGGCATCGGAAATAATGTCACCATCTACTTTTAAGAACTGATTGATTGTATCATGAAATACTACTAAGTCAATAGATATTTGCTGTACAGCCTCAGATTAAGACATTATAATCGAAAAAGACTTGATTAGCTGATATATTCTCAAATGTCAGTTGATTTTAGACAAATAAATATTTAGTGTTTAGTTATTGATAGGAATTTATAGTCCAGTATAGTGATTGTAGTAAATCCGTAAAACAATTACTAGACGAATGCACACTATGCATCAAAAGTCTTTTGGTTTCTTTTTATCTTTATATCTAATAAACACTGACTTTTGGATTTTGTTTACTGCAATCATTCTGGTTTTGTACAAATAATTATTATATTTTTATAATCGTTATTGTATTTTCAGGCAAAAAATAATTAAATGCATGAATTGACAATAGTTAATTTGAAAATGTATGTAAAACACTTAAAATGAATCAAAATCGATCAAAACCGCATAGTCTATCCAAATTTTTCTAAAAACGTTATTATTTTTATTTTTATTTAAACAAACGAATTTTAATCCAAACATCTGTTACAGTAGTTATACATCCAATTTTACAGACATCATGTGGTAGGAGAAAACAAACACCGACTTTGTGGGAGAGGAGGGTGCACGTGTGAAATATATAGAATGGCTTGTATAGCACTTGATGTGATTTTTTCTGATTTTGTGATCTTTGAAACGCAATTCAAATGTACCTTGCTCCAAGATCGTGTTTAAACTGATTCCACCCTGGCCCTGGGTGAAGGGAGTGGTACCCTAACTCAGCGTAGGTGCTTGGATGTCACACTGCATAACCAGTGGAAAGGGCAGTTGGACTTAACATCTTCGGAAGATCTAACCCAATTGGATGTCCAAAACAATACACTGAATTGTCTTCTTCCATGAATGCATTATACTTCATTGTTTTTTCAATCCAATAGCATTTTCCACAGTTACTAAAAATAGATATCACAAAGCCTTGTGGGATCGAAATGCGGACAAACTCTGTAAAAAAAGAGAGGGAAGGGTAAAAATCTGGGGGACCTTAAAACCCATAAGGGAAGAACTCAGACCCGGGAAAGGGCCGGGAGGGAACACAAACCGAAAAAGCACTTGACGAGCGAGGGGAAAAGCACAACAACTCCATGCTATCCGAAGATTTCGCGACCCAGAACGATACAATGGTATTAATCGACGTATTGATGCAAACAAACAAACAATTAATACTTCCTGTAAGCTGATAAAATGGGCTTTTAGTCAAAACTATTTATTACTATTATCAAAAAAACACTCACTTTCCAACGACTGTTACCGGGGCCACCTAGACAACAAGATGAAATCCCATTTGGCCTAATGGTTAGACCTTTACCGTGACTTGGATGACCACGTAAATGGCGGGTTTATCAGCAGGGGCGGATCCAGGCATCAAAGAAAGGGTGGGCCGGAAAACTTTGTCCTGAGAGAAAACCTTCAAGACCGTAATGTAAATACAATTTGTTAATATATTGTTTCCAAAAAAACTATGCTCTGCGTTCTAGGGATATTTTTGAAAATCAAAAAAATTAAGATTCTCATTGAGAATAGACCCCTAACCTCATGACGTTTCATACCTAAACTACCACAATCCTTTTCAAAATCTCTTTTCATATTCAAATGTTAAAACTCCTTTGAGAATACCAAGACAATAGTGAAAATTAGCACAACAAACAATGCTACCGAAAGGAATTCTGGAAGTGTAGGTATAAAACGTCATCATGCTAATTGAGGCCTATAAGGGTTTGGATTTTTTATTCTGCCAAGTTTAAAGAAAATACATCTTTTAAAAGGGGGCCGCGGCCTCGTCGGCCCACCCCTAAATCTGCCCCTAATCAGTGCAACATAGCTACTGCCACGTGTCTAAATAAACCTAAAGTTTATTCATTCATTCATTTATTTATTCATCCATTCATTCCTGATTTGACCACAGGGAGCCCACGCCCAGATAAGAATAAGGAAATAGAATAACATTGGAGAACAACAAAATCGATATTTATTGAATTTTTGTATTGTGAGACCGAGATGACCTCAAAGAATAAAGCACTTTGAATCCCTTGATGCGCCGCGATTCCCCTATATAATTTCAGTATGGTTATTCAAAATATAATAATATAGCGTTAGTCACAGCAAAAACGAAATTTAAAAAAGTAATCGAATATAAACCACAGAACCAAGGAGTCCGCCTGGTGAACTTGAGTCCTTTTCTTGCTGTGCTTTTAATGCTATTCTGGACTTATGCGGTTAGTGGTGCATGGATCAAGGATTTTTGAATGTGAGAGGGAAGGGGGGTTGCTGTTACCAACGGGGATGGCTGTTACCAAGGGGGTTGTTGCTACCAAGGGGGGTCGGGCTGTTACGAAGGCGCATCAATATTTAGCTTTCATTGTGTATTTATATATATTTTGTTTTTTGTTTGTTTTGCTTGTCCAAAGGGGGGTGGTTAGCCATCCAATCCACTTTCCTCCCCACTCCTAAATCTGCCTAAATCCTAAATCTGTCTATCATCTGAGATGGAGAGAGAGAAGAGATAGCGAAGAGCAGACAGAGAAAAGAATCGACGAGATCGAGTCGAACAGGGCAGCAGAGAAGAGTAGTCCAATGAAAATCAGGAACAATGAAATAAACCCAGTACATTCCCGACTTGGCGGAGGATTTATTTTGAAAATTAACGTGTGTTTTAGTGTGGTATTTTTGTCAAATTCGTTTGAATGCGGAAAAAAGTACAGTTTCTCGAGAATCTGCAGAATATTTAAATGTTTCAAAGTTCTACAGTTCACTATGTGTAGTTTGGCTTTGAGCTGTATTGTCGATCGACATGTACACCTTTTTACATAGGCTTTGTACATATAGTTTATGGTGGCTGCACTAAACTGCACTTTTTTAGTTTGTATTATATAACATCTTTAATAACATGGGATCTATTGTAATTGGAGAAAACCTGTAATAGATTTCCTTTTTCTGTTTTATATATATATTTTTTTTTTTTTTTAATTATTATCATTACTTTGATCGTGTTTCATTTCTGTAATTTTATCAAGGCTGAAGTTGAATAAATAAATATTTTTTTCGAAGCAGTGTTTGTTCGCTCAAAATCATTTCTAGATCGCGGTCTGGATGACAGTGTATGCTGTAAAGAAAAACACACAGAAAACCACATTGCAAAATACTTTTCACATTATATGCGAATGGCACACTGTTTTCCAGTAGTAATCGAAATATGTCACAGCATAACGGGTCGTTTTATATAATTTGAATGTCAGTATTCTTAAGAGGGAAGAAAACATTAAATTCCACCTGCTTCATGTGATTGACAGCTACGACTTTCTCAATTAATATAAATCTTGATTGCAAACGTATATGAAATCAAATGTAAAACTTTCATATTAAACTAAGATTACCAGTGTGTTGCCTAGGTTACTTACCTTTTGTTGTCTTTTGAATGAGATAATTGACACCAATATGTTTATAAAGCTTCCACCCGGCGTGCTTTGATCAATTGCACTAACATCGCTCCTCTCATTGCATCTATCCTAACTTCTAAGTTTGGTTGTTGTTTATTTAAGAATGTACAATATAACTCAAAATGTTAACTTAACATCAACATTAATACGAACTTGCCCGCATTTAAAGGAATATGTTTTCCCACTTCTACAAAGCTATCATTCAACAGCTTTTTTATTGTCTTTTGCTTTCATCAACTTCTTGGTTTCGGTTGTCGCTTCGTGCAGCAATTTCATCGTCATTTACACCATCTTGAAGACACCATCTCTACGGACACCACCAAATATTCTAATCCTTGGTCTGGCCATCTCTGACTTTGGTGTTGGTGTCATATCACAGCCTTCCTGCTACATGCTTGCAATTTTTGAATGGAAACAAAATTTTCATCTTTACTGTGCAGCTGCTTTGGTAGCTAATGCAAGCGTTTGGTCTTTCTCGGCGATATCTTTTTTCACCTTAACATTCATCACTTTAGATCGTTTTCTTGCTGTTCACTTGCACTTGCGATACCAAGAGCTTGTCACTGCTAAACGATACGTCATGGTATTGGTTTTTATCTCATTCATTGGTTTACTTGCTGTGGTCTTCAGGCTGGTCATCGGAAGTAAAACACTCTTTGCAATGGCTTTCCTAGTATTGTCAACTCTTATACCGCTGAGTGGCTTCTTGATAACTAAAATTTCTCGAGTAGTTCATTGACACTCTGTACAGATACAAGCCCAACGGCAATCAGCAGCACAGTCCTTAAACATGCCTCGATACAAGAAATCTGTGAACACAATGTACTATGTAATCGCGGCATTTGTGTTTTGTTACATTCCGTATCCCATTGGACTGACTGTATTTGCTGTGGTTAAAAAATGGACCCTAGAAATGAATTACTTATTCACTATTACTATCACTCTTTTAATGTTTAACGGTGTGTTGAATCCAATAATTTATTGTTGGAGAATTGAAGACATACGCCGCAATGCCAAGCGATTACTGCGAAGGATGTGGAAACGTAACGAAATTCAAGGAACATAAACTACAACATCACCGCGTATTCGATCCTTAAGTTGAACTTTCTTTTTACAATATTGAAATCAAATAATTATAATCTTTAAATATTCTGAACGAATGATTTATTAAGATGATAATATATCGTCTTTTATGTAGGGCTGCCCAATAAGAATTATTTTGATAAAACCTACATAACATAATAAGGTTTGTTTTGGTGTGCTTGAATATGATTAACAGCAGCAAATGAAAAACAGAAGTAACACATTTAATTCATCTTGAAATGTAAAGTAATCTTCTTATTTTTCTTCTACTTCTTCTTCTTCTTCGCCATCAGGGCTATATCTGTTTATTACTCAAGTTAATATAATAGAGGATATTACATGGGCGCGCGGAGATACGAATCTTATCTTCGAGTGTTGAAAAGATTTCTCACTAGTGAGCGCAGCGAATCGAAAACATTCAATTGCTTTCAAAAAGCTTTTTTGAAGGTGTAACCGTGGTGACGGTATTTTCACATGTGAAAATAACATGTTATTTTCACATGTGAAGTTATTAATTTTTCGAAGAGGAGAAATATAGGTATTTCATCGATAATTATATATTTACGAAAAACTATAACTTAGACTGAATTCAATTCACCACTTTCTTAATAACTGCCATATAATTTGCATACATTAGAAAATGGATGTGTACAATAGATCGAACTTCGTCACATGTTCCAAATAAGTAGTTTTGTGCAATGTTTAAATTCTAAATTAAAATATTGTAGAGTTATTAGTGTTTTAATCT
>JAUUIK010116719.1:0-14619 GCA_032270385.1 Urticina crassicornis | reverse complement strand
CTGGGAGGTAAAAAATATTATTTTGGGGGAGGGGACACAAAGGCAAGAATATGCGTGTTTCCTGTGTAAAGCTTAACTTTAATGGACCCCTCCCTCAATCATATTTTATGCTCAGAGCCACGTGACCAGCCCCAACCAGGATATTTTTCTCCCTTGAGAACGAAAAGGAAAAGAGCCTGGAAACAAGGATGCACCAAAGTCTGTATTAGCCTGCGTAGCTGCGGTTTTAGGGGACTGGGGAGAGGGGAGTGGGAAAGGGAGGAGGACTGGGGAGGGGGAAGGGGAGGGGGGAGAAAAACCGCCTGCCCGAAGTACTATATGTTCTGAAATGTTCCCGTCCCCTAGGGGACGGGAAATCTGATTGGTCGAGAATCGATTTGCTGTCATTTGAGCTGCTTGTTAACAGCAAACACGCCAGAATCAAACAAAATGGCGGAAGGTGAAGAAGAAGCTATTGGAAAAACATTACAAGCGTTGCAAAAATGTTCTCTCAAGAAGGAACAATCATTGGCAGTTTAAGGACTTGTTACAAGGATGTTGTAGCCATTTTGCCGACGGGTTTCTGTGAATTATTTGGAAAAACCATATATGATAAAACGATTATAGAATTCGATTTTTGTGATATCCTCAATTATCAAGGTCTCGGTAAGTGTTATCAGCCTCAGCCTTCCCAGAATTCCCAGAATCCAATTGATTCGTAATTTTATGGTTTATACTTTTTTTGGACGACGTTTCTTCAATTGAGTGTATACTCATTTCAATAAAGTTAGTCACTCGGAAAGCTGACCATCGATCCAAAGGCTGACGAAAGTATCAGCTACTTTGTATATTTTCAGACTGTAATTTGAACCAACAGCTTTAATTTTTTCATTCTAAATACTTCACATGATCCTCACAACTTCATTGAAAGAGCATAGCAGAATTTGCAATCTGGCCAAATTTGAGTTCAAAATCATCAAGGGCTGCAGAGTTATTGTGATTTAAATGTTATGAGATGTGTATGGAAAAAGAAGCCATGTCCTTGGTGGCCTCGTTTTCATGTATTTTCTAAGTTTAAAATATTAATAATTCTATAATATTTTAATTTAAAATTTAAACATTGCATAAAACTACTTATTTGGAACATGCTCCTTCATGTGATGGAGTCTGATTTCTTGTACACATCCATTTTGGCAGCCATTATGAAAGTGGTGTATACCAGCTGTACAATTGATCAAGACGCTTTCTACTGTCCATCAGTACATAGATCAATTCATCGGCGTCCCATTAAACATTTATAGGACTGGTCCTATAATTATTATATAGTTCCGGTATTGGTTTACTACATGTAAACACTAAGGACCGGTTCAGACATCGCACGTTTCGTGTACCAAATGCATTGGAAACAAAAGATAATTAAAGAAGCCTTATTTGATCTAATTGTATTCGGCACATGAAACTGAGTTATTGTCCAGTTTTCATTTGGTTTACTGAATAGTATTACATCACTTTTACATGTACTGCAAAAAAATCATTCCTATCACTTTATCTCTTTCAATCAACGTGGCTATGTTCTAAAGGTCTTTACTCTTTATTCGGCCGTCATAAATATATCCTCTAATTGCCGGTAGCAGCCTGTAGAGAATGTTTTATCTGAGAGATGGAAGCCGTGTTGCGTGTCACAAGAACGTTGACTTGCCCGATGGGTGTGGTCGCATTGGACTGTGATGATTGCTGCCTCCAGGATACATATCGAATCGCTGTTGTGGTGGTGGACCAGAAACCTACAACGATATAATATGATATTCAAACTAGATGACTGGTTAGGAATCCTTAGAGTACTATGTTCTATAAAAATAATATGCACCTAGTTGAAAAAACGTTGTCCACTCCAAACCATAAACGATAAGACGAAGAAGCATCTTAGGATTTGAAATTTTCATTGTCATTATGCAAATTACTCCTGCACGATTGAATGTTCACGTACCGTCAACCATGCATGTACTTTGGTTTTGAATGACATTTAAAAATTGATCTTAACATCTCAATACAAACTCTTTTTCTTGAATATTAAAGACTACAAGATAACTTCAATTTTCTAGTATCTTAAATGTATATAAATTAACATGTTGGAAATAGAGACAATTCTTTATTAACGCATTTCAAAACAAACAATCTTCATATACACTAAATTGCCAATTCGTTGTCGGGTTCAAAATGAAATAACATTGAAGCTAAGAACGGAGAGGATTCTGGTAAATCAGTTAATGACACGCATATTACGCATATGGCATACTTTTTCTTAAAAAATTCACACATTTTGTTGTCTTTTAATAATGTAATTAAAATAGTAATAATAAATACCTATTTCCAAGAACCCCCTTCGGTCTTAGCTTCTATGTTCTTTCATTTGATTTGATGCTAGCAGAGACCGCGAGGTAGTTACTATGTTAAATGATAGACTTACGACTTCAATGTAATCCGTACGAGTGCCATGGCCACGAGAATGAGGCAACTTGCCATTTGCTTCTGCAAAAGGATACCTGTTTAAAAGCAACAAAAACGATTAAAAAATATTTAACCAAAAGTATACATAAAGGACACATCAATAAATAATAAATTAAAATCGATGTACTTACTGAACAACTGTATTGTTGAAAAATATATCCCTCTGCGTGACCGTGGACCCGTTGATGCCCGGTTGTGAACCGCCATATCTTTGAAATAAACCACACGTTGGATGATTCATTGGAACGTCATTGCCAGTATCTGGAGTCCAAGATTTTACGGAGCTACCGGATTTGAACTTTCTAGTTGCTTGGTGTCCACTGGGTCTCTGTGATGTAATGACTCCTTCTGGGCCCAATTCAACTAGAAGCTTTGTAGGGGGTGCAGGTGGTGCTGAAAAGGCAGACTGGCCCGACTCGCTTGGGGGGTTCCCATGGTGACTGTGTCTATGGTGACGATGATGCCGATGACGAAGCTCTTTGGCTTCTCGCGTCATTGCAACACGAGGTTGAATAACATCAAGTGCGGGCACCATTTTCTCTGATGGGGAGCCGCTTTAATTAACACATAAGCTGTTAGTAGTAGTAGTAGTAGTAGTTGTTGTTGTTGCTGTTTGCTGTTGTAATAGTAATTAATAGTACCTATTTTTTAAGGACACCCTTATCTGACTATCTATAAAAGAAATAGCTCACCGTTCATAATCACTGTATATCCTGCTTTGCGGTCTTTGTCTAGAAGATCCGTCAGACCTGACATCAGAGTGTTGATTATTATCACGTTGATGTCTAAAACATAACATTGAAATACAGCAGCTACAATTAATATGGACATTTAATGAGTAAACTATTTTGTTCAGCAGCATCGTCGGGTTACAAATAACACATCAACCCAAGTATGAAACTAAATAAATATTATAGAATTGCATTTTATAGAATAATTGAAAGCAATGCCTTGACTCGACAAGAAAATCATATAAGGCTGCAGTTCTCCTTCAATTAATTAAATAATTTTTGTACCTGTGTCGTCGATCGCGCCCATAATCATCCCAGTGATATGGAGCGGCATCGCCCAGCTTAGCAACTTCCTCCATATTAATCGGTCCTCTGTAAAACAATAAATACAAATTTCCAATATAACTAACAAGTATATTTGCATAGGAACACTTTTATATAGACATTCTCAAATTAAGTCATTAATAATTCATAAGCTCAACAACCAACCAGTACAACGTATTCGGTCAGGTGGATGAGTCTTGATACCCAATGAAATACCAGAGGAAGATCACTATAGATTTGGAAATGTGATCAAGAGTGGACTGTCATTGGGCATCAAGAATCATACACGTGATATATCTTAACATACTACTTTAATGTACAGACTTGAGTGGGAATTTATGTCTTAAAAAACTTTGAAAAGTAGAATTTTGAAATTTCATCAGTTTCTAGTGTTTGTAAACCTGGTAAAACACTCGCCGCAAACATTATACACGCTGAAGGTTTCCTTATGACAGGAAATGTTGCTTTGTCAGCGCGAAAGAGTGTTACAGCCTGTTTCAACAAACCTGTGTTTTCTTCTGGCCTGATTATTACGTGGTAGCGAACCAGTATCGCTTCCAGAATCAGCCGAGTGAGTATGACGATGAGATCTATGGATCATCAGAAATAAACTCAATATAATCATGATACACTTCACTCGTAATTGCTGTAGTTTTCATATTTTTGTCTTCGAATGGTTACCTCTTGTGATGTCTACGTCTGCGACCAGCGTCGTCATCAGAATGGTAGGCTGATCTTGATCGAGACCTGTGAGTAAGTAAAATAATGACTCATTTATTTGATTAACAACTTGTTAAAAAACTTCTGACATACGACTTTGAGAAACCCATCAACCATTAAAAGCTTTTCGGCCATAAAACGTAAAACAATTAGTATTATCAGGCGGTCATCGTAACCTGATATACTAACCACCTCACCGATTCCTTTCCGTATAATTCTTATTTGATAAGCATTTTTATAAAACGGCTGCAAAAAAACCTCTGCGCTACAAGTTGTTTTAGTTGTTTTTCAAAAATGACGACAACGTTAACCTACAGCCAAGTCTACATTTCTTTCGAAAAACTACCATTTTCGCCAATTCCGTGAAAGTTGTGAATTTTGGCAATTTGCAGACTTTCTTCAAATCTATCTTTTCTACTGAAAATTAGCTTGTTTGGAGTTTTGACATTATTTTCTATAACTTGAAAGTATCGAGCTTAGTCTGTTAGGACTGAGACAGAGATAGACACAGAACAGAATAGGATATTTGAAGCGAAATTTCAGAAAAGCAGCCGTTGAATTCCACGTTAAATACCCACGCTTCGTCAGCCAATTGGTGCGCGACTTTGGCTAGAGTAATGCGATTCAAATATGTATTAAACATAATCATCAATAGTCATTGTAATTACCGTTTCCTTGGTGAATCTGTTTCACTGCCACTACTCTGACCTGATCGTCGATGAGGGCTGCGTAAAGTTCAAATGAAATTAAGAAATAAGAGTCTATAAGTAATCTTATATTCTAGAAAATTAGGCCATGTCCAAATGCATACTAACTTAAATTACTTACTTAAATTACTCTTTAATTGATTTGCACTGGTTAGGCAACGTATTCTATTTAGGATTGCTCTCATTACATACAAGGCTTCGAACAATTTAGCACCATGTTATATTAGATATCTCATTTCGCCATATGCACCTGCTCGTTCACTTCGTTCTTCCACAAAGAATTTATTGGAAATTCAGAATTATAATCTTCAGACGTATGGCTATAGAGCCTTCTCAATTAATGCTCCAATAATTTGGAATTCACTTCCTATTAATATAAGGAATAGTCAGTCTGTTGATGTTTTTAAAAAACAGCTTAAGACCCATTTATTTAGGTCAGCATATTTTAATTAAGTATAATTTTTAATAGAAAAATTTGATATATATACATTTCTTAGCATAGTACATTTCTTTTAAGTTTTTTTTTTTTTATTACAATTTTAGTAATCTAGCGCTTTGAGCACCAGAAAAGGCGCTTTATAAATAATAAAGTTATTATTATTATTATTATTATTATTACTAACCTTGGGAATTTAGGAGAGCGTCGTCTCACTTTTCCTGTAGATCCGCTGCTGCGAACTGACCGAGGAGACTCTGGGGCGGGCGTATATAAACCTCTAAAATAAAGTAGCAATCAAACGAAATTAAGATTCGATGCCGGTCTTCTACTGAAAGGTAAGTTTTGCCGGTATAGAAAATATATAGAAAGACTAACAATGTTAATGGTTAACATGCATAGCAATAATTATGGAAATTGTTTCCATGATGTCAGTATGGTAAAATATTCCATTGTAATAATATGAATATGCTAAGCTATTGATTTTAGTCTTACGCTTGAGTCTGTGCAAGTTCTTCCCAAGGCATTCCTGGTCCACGTGCATCAGTAACGTCTTGACCATTTGAAGTCATGTGACTGTTGTAAATAAAGTACAAACCCTTTTAGTCAACTAGAGTGCAAACACTAAATGCGTGCAACATAAATAGTACTAAATACTGCTAAATAGAACGAAAGCCTTTGTTTTTATTGTTTAATTAGTGCTATTTAGTACTAAATAGTGGAAAGTGTTGCACGCTTTTAGTGATTTTATTCTAAGCTCAAATCTAAAATAATTCAATAACATTTCTAAGATATATGCTTACAGGCTTCTGTCAGGGGTAGTGTGCATGAAAGTGTTGCCTGGTATTGCCTCTAAACCATTCTTCATCTGGATAGGTGCACGTGACATACAATCATTACCTAAAACACACGATTTTATTTTAAAGTTAATGCAGTACTCTAACTACTTTACAGTCACTAATAGCATTAAGTACTACAACACAATAACGTTACGTACTACAACACTTTACAACACAATCAGTTATAAAGTACTTCATATCTGGTATAAGTTTAAGGTAACATTTATTTAATCTAAAACATTAAATATCAACGTTACCTCTCTCGCTAATTTGACTTTCCCGTCTGTTATATCGTTTGCTTGGTTTTCTAAAAAGACGATTTTTTAAATGTGTAAAAACGCACATTAATTCCTTCATGTATAAAGTAAACACAAAAAGTGGAAATAAATTTCAATTGACGATACTGAAACTATATCGGCGAACTGTATATTTACAACAAATATTAAATGTGATTATTAATCATTGCAATAGGATGAGGCTGTACCAGCTAATATTTATTTTTCGGATAAAATGAACAGCCGCCATTTTTTTCGTTACCTTGGACGTGGATTGTTACATACCTTCTTACAACAGGACTTGGTCGCTTGAGTCGGTTACCTTGTTCTAAGGCTTCCTTTTGGGTTCGCCCACTGAAAAAAATCATAAATAAAAAACACTCTTGAATGATACAGACGATTATAATAAACGATTATAATAAACTTAATTAATTTGACAGTAATGTTAGGGTTTTTTCTGGTTTGAAAATACAACATGCACAATATAGACTGTACATGTGATCTACAAAAGAAAGACTAGTCCAAAACTCATTGAAATGCTAGGGTTAAATATGTGCATGCGCAACAGGTTATAAGTGAGCGGTTTGTAAAGAAAACCCTTCATTAATTTATATTTCGTATTTTGAAGATGTTCATAGGCCTTTGATAATGTTGTTATCTGAAGATGCTTGGTTTACCTATATCTGAATCCAGACCCAGTTCGTAACAGCCCACCAAAGCTTGAATTTGGAGGAGGTTTAACTCTATCAAGTCTAGATAGCAAAACCAAACAGAAAGAAATATTTTTATCAGTACTTCAAAAACTCATGAATAATTAATGAGCATTTAGTCCTATCAGATCCATCAAATCAGTCATGTGCATGGACCTTTATACCCGGTAAAACATCATCATTAGTAACGTTTTATATAAAGAATACTAATGAGGGTGAATCTTTATATAAAGAGTATGATTCTTTATAATGGAAGGTCTCACAAATGATCACTGACCATCCAAAAAGAACGGTTAAAACGTTTGCCTTGATGCATACAACGCGCATGTCAATGACGTAGGCTTTTGTACTTTTAAGGCAAAACTCTCATTTTATGATTTGTCGATGCTTTTTTTAGCAATAACTAACGAATTTTATGAAACTTTGTATATAAGTAGCGTTTTTGAAGTTGTTCAATACACTCGCAGTTCGTGTTTTATCAGGTCTGAAATCGGCTACGCCTCGTGGTTTTAAACCTGATAAAACACTGTTGTAAACGCTCGTGTGTTAAACGGTACTTAATTAGCTTGACGGCCGAGCCTTGAGAGATTGGTAATAATGAGGTGGACAAGGAAGAGGGGAGAGGAAGAAGAATATAAAAGAAGTGGCTCTCCCTTCCACTATTCTCCCAACAATTTCCTCCCCTCCCCCTGATATTCAGGTTAAACGTATATATATGTCCGTTATTATTTCTCTATATATAACTTTGGCTTAAGTAAAGTGATAGGTCTTGTGTCAGTTATTGCTACTGTCTCTATCGCTACTATAGATTCACCATTATACTTCATTAATATAAAAATGTCGTGCACTGTACAAAATCTGAGTTCCTCATTGGCTCAAATCGATCACGTGGAGTGCGATAACGCACGCTAAGCCTACTGTGGTTCAAGGCGAACGGAGAAACATGGCGGGCGGTGAGCTCGACAGGCACGATGAACTCAGTGAACAGGATAATCGAAAAATTTATCGATGAAGCTATTGCAGTTTCGACGAAGCGACAGACTAAATGGGAAGTTGGAATCTTCCGAGGTAACTATGATTAGACGAAAAAAATGTCAACAATTAATATTTACGGCTGATTTGAAAGAAGTAGATATATCTGCATGTTGTTTCGGTGAACACTTATTCACTGAAAACTCAACATGTTTGAATGAAATGTTTTTTAATTTCATTTTTCTGTTATTGTAGTACTTTCTGAAACTAATATATTAACTTTTTTCATTCAAGAATGGTTTCAAAATCGTTTCAAGGTCGAAGTTTTAGAGGATCTAAACCAAGAGACGTTCGCCGAGCGATTGAAATATTTTTACCAAGAACTGAGAGTTTCTCAAGGAAAACATTACAGCGAACTCATTTCAGCGAACTCAATTTTAATATTAAAAGGGTTAGAGATTTTTATTCGTTCTTTATCGGCAAATACAGTCACTTGCTGGCTGTTCAATTAACACGAAATTTCTTCATATTTAGGAGGCATTAAAATGAGGTATTTAAAATTTCTCGTACATTGAACAGTCAGCGCGTGCCTGTATTTGCCGATAAAGAGCTCACTTCAGTCTCTAACCCCTAAGTACAAAAATACAAATATAGCATCGCATATCATAATTACCTGAAAAAAGAATGATGTTCAACGCAGCATTTCCATAAATGTTTACATGCAGATTTGTTGGGCAGATAAAAAATATAGACGTATTCCCGGCCCTAAAAAACACAAAACACTTATTACACAACACTAAATCACACAAGCTACATTATATTAGCCTGAGCGGCCCAAGGGTAGATGATGGAGGAGAGGTTAGGGGACTGGGGAGAAGGAAACGGAAGAGAGAGAGAGAGAGAGGAAGGAAAGGGCGGGAACCGAGGCCTGTAACGATCCCCATGCATGGTTTTTCAATTCTGCCTCCTAATTAAATAGCCATGAACCTGTTGAATGTCAAGTTCTGTCTATCAACATCGTCTGATCAAATTCAACCTCTCAAAGTAATAAAAAAAACTGTAGGGGTTCGATGCAGACCCTCCTTTCCTTTCTCTTCCCTCCTCATCCCCGAGTCCCCTCTCGGCCCAAACCCTATACCCTTTGTCTCTCCTCAGCCCCAATAATGCCCTTGAGTCGACACGCAGGCTACATGCAGTCTATTGGGGGAAAAAGATTTGAATGAAATAGTGTTTTCCTACCTCTTTTCCAGACACATTCAAATAAAACTTCTTTCCTTTAAAATCAATTTTTGTTACTTTTGGCCTGTGAGAAACAGAAAATCAGCGGTTGAGGAAATGTGAAAATCCTTATCGTCAAAATTATTTTCAATATTCTGAACTTTTGGTTTTATTTAGCTGTTTCTCAGATGTTTCTAAATGGACTTTAATGCACATGCATGTATACCCATAATCCATTTTGGTTTTGAATTGACCGATATCCTTTATTACGGCTGGCTACTTCCAAGAGAATCAGGCGTATAAATTGTGAACTTTAATTTACTCACCATAAATACGTTCCAACTGAAGTTTTATTATTGTACACAACAACACCAGCAGGCTTTAAAGCTACAAAGTATTCAATATCATCTTCACCCTGGATTCAGATCAGATATCATGTGAAAACAAAACTGGTAAAGAATACTACAAAGACGTTTGATTCAAAATGAAACCCAGCAGGGAAACATTTTCACAGCAAATATATATGGTAACATTGAATTTATAAAATATTTAAATATCTAAAGTAATACAAATTTTAATATCCAAATACACACCTTTGCTAAATGTAAATCTACACCGTACATCTCTAGCCACTTAACCTTGTCCAAGTACATAAACTCAGCAACGGATGGAACTATTCCACTGAAATTTAAAAAGAAAACCATAAATAGCGCCCGAGTTTATATGCCTCGTATGAAAAATACACATAAAAATCAAGTAAATAAGGAAATTAAACAATTCACGACTCAACATTTGTTGCTAATTCTACACTAAAAATGTTTTGGCCGTTTTGATCAACACATGTTGAATTGTGTGTCAAATGATGTTGAAGGTTGAAAGAAGCGGTTCAACAAGTTGTAACGTGTTGAACGGAATAAAGGTCACTCCATTCCATTCAATCGTTTGTTGAGCATGCAGCTTGTATCATTGGCTTACTTGTATGAAAAGGTGTTGTAACTTACATAAGTCTTTTGTGACAATCCACTATCTTCGATTCAAGTTCCTCTGACTTGACAACAAGAAAAACAAGGAAAACAACACATCAAAATATTTACAAAACCCATTAACAATAGCAGACAAAACTTACCTGTTTTGTGATAAAACGAAACTCAGAAACATAACCTGGAGTATGCTGTCTGGTGTCAAAATCTCCAAGCTCAGCTAGAATCAAATGCATAAAAAAAACAGTAAATACAAAAACAGCATAAAGAACCGATAAGTTACACGTGAAGTTATATCAGACAGGAGTTTCAAAAAGCCGCCTCGTTGACGAAGTTAATGATAAATTAAAGCTACAAAGTAGCTTTCTAGCTTTTTGGCATTGTGCGCCTGGATGGATATGTGATAGGAAAGGGGAAGTCTGATCCCCATCCCATTCCCGCAAATTCCCCTACACAGGCAGCCCATCCGGAGGAAAAACGCCGTAAGCGAGGCTACTTTGTAACTTAGTTAATGATCTGCTAGTTTTTTAAGTGATAGATGCAATTTTTTATATATATAATCACAGCCAAACCGGTCAATCCGATCCGATTGACACTGAAGACTTAATATATATACCGCAAATTACAGGACTCTTTTCCCTTACCCATAAATACTTTTGATACTCGATCGAGCGCAAATTAAGAAATCGAAAGATTTTCAATGACATTGAAGATACTATTATATGTATAGCAGTGCACGAAATTGCGGGCTAACGATGGCAAAAAGCAGGCCACATTTCAGGAATGGCAGGTGAAAAAAGCTAAATGTCAGGCCATAACTTATTAGACTTGCCAACAAAATAGTTCAGTTTCAGTTTTTTTTTCTTTTAAGAGCCCCGTTGTATATTTTGTTTAGGAGATGTGACATCGTTACAGTTTATTACTTACACTGCAAGGCGTATGATGAAACCTCCGACAACATGTTTTGAGAACAAGGTAGTCTAGAAAAAAGCAACACGATTTAGTGCCATATGCGTCCACGGGGTGTTGGTATATGTAGACATATGTAAACAAAACGCAAACATGATCGATGACAACACATGGTACTGCAGTCACAGACAACATCAGGCTGTACGTGGTAACTGTTGAGTTACATACTGATTATAGGATATCTAGGGAATCGTCACAACAATTAACGGCGTACCTAAACTTGTTGTTCGGATTACTTCACTACCGTGCCGGGAGTTGTGCCTGAGTACTATCTTTGTAAATAGTGCTACCACCAGAAGAAAAAGACTGATCTCCTAATGCATAGGCGATCATAATAATATTCAATATTGTATAATTTCTGTTATAATACTTACCTTCCTTGGAATATATCCCTTTTTAATTGTAAAAAGAAGAGATATCTAAGAAAATAAGAAAATATTTCCATTCAATACTGTGAAATAAAAGAAAACAGAAAACAAAAGACCATTGCTCCGTTTGGAACAAGAAGAAGGCCCCGCGACACTAGACAAGGCACACTGAGGAAAAGGAAGTTATACCTGGTGAGCTCTTCTTGTAGATTACAAGGATCAGAAGCATAAAATTTGACACAAAAATACAAAAGATAAGGAGGGCCAGCTGAAAAAAAAAGAACTCATTAGCTATTTAACAACATGGTTGGACAAAATGGTTGTTTAACATAAACGTTGATGGAAGATGGATTAATCTTACCTTTTAGTTGTTTCACAACAAGTTTCATGGGGTCTAACCATCTCTGAAACGAAATGTAAACAAAACAAACCGCTAAAACTTAGAACTAACTCCAAAGGAAAATAGAACTACCGAGTAAACTAGTGTGGGCTGCGGTCTGTGTTTGAACTGAGAAATAGAAAACGCGACTCTGCTTCGCTTCGTGTTCCTCAGCACTTCCCTCGTGTTCTAACAAATCCCTGCGTGCTTTATAACTGCATGCAAACAGCACAGCGGACATGTTTTCTATTTCTTTTTTCAAAAACTCATGAATAATTAATGAGCATTTGTACCAATAGAATCATTTTGTCTTTATAGTCTTTATAGGCTTTATAATGGGGGATCTCACAACCGATCACTGACCTCCCAAAAAGAATAGTAGAAAAATGTTTTGCCTTGATGCATACGCTCTCTCTTACAAGTGTGGGACCTGTTTTGCGTACAACGCGCACTTTTGAGCCAAAACTCTCATTTTACGATTTTTCGATGCTTTTTTAGCAATAATTAAATATATTTAAATCTTGCTTTTGTTTCTTAATAATCTCTTAAGATCGTTTTTGAAGTAGTTTAATACACGAGCAGGAGTGTTTTATCGGGTTTAAAACCACGAGGCTCCATAAAATACATGTTGAAAGGAAGCCAGTTCTGCGCGTGCTCTGGGCAGTCATAAGCCACCGGCAGCTAATCAGATCGCGCGAAATGTGTCGGTTATTTTATAATAATACATAAAGAATGATGGATAACGGTAAATTGAAGACCGTTAACTCGTTTTATTATACGGTGTTCAATTTACCTTTATCCGTCATTTTGGGATGACTGAAAAAATCCCTCAATACAATTCAATGTCAGCTGGTATTGAACTGACACTGATACAAGTACGAAAGAACACGGCATGTATGGTCAATATACTTACAGAATGGCTTGCCTTGTCAACATACCGCAGTCCAAAGTAATCTCGCTCAAGTAAGTTCAAGTGTTTAAAAACTTTCTCTAGGACTTCTTGTCCTTTAGTGGATTTCTGTGTAGTGTTATGAAAAATTATGTTATTAATCGTAAGTATAATGTAAAACTAAACGTAACGTTCTTTGAAAGTCATAAGCTTTGTTTGCCTGGTTTCCATTTGATCCGATACGACACCAAAGATCACTGAAAACAAAGTGCCCAGAATAGGACGTTTGCATGATGACGTCGTGATACTACCACTACTATAATCCTTTTCGTAACTTCTTTTGTTACTCTAATTCGCTCCATTATCTATCTTGGTACTCTCAGAGGAGTTAAAACATTTGGATAAGAAAATAATTTGAAAAATATTCTGGTAGTGGTAGTATCACGACGTGATCAGGCAAACGGCCTAGGCCTCAGTATTCGTAGCGCAGGATCATGACGAAATAAGCCTTGTTTCCGGCTATGAGCACTCAGTGGTCATGATCAGCGAACATTTCTTTGCGGCGATTGCGAGGATCGTAGCTGCAATTTCAGGGATCAAATGGAAAACATGATATTTTACTAAAGTCTCATTCATACGGATGCGCTATTTTTTAAATCTATATATGCATTGAGTATTTTTAGGGGGAAAATCTTAACACTGACTATGATACCCTGTGTAATTATTAATAATGATGGTATACTCCATATGTTTGGAACACCTTCTCAGACCTAAAAAAGTGATTTTAGGACCACTTTTGCACGGAGAGGGTTAAGATGGAACTTATACCATCTCAGAGCAAAAGTTGTAACATAGGTTCAAAAAAATATTTTAAATCTTAACCTTATCTCAGACAAAGAGAGGCGTTAACGACTTTGCTTGTCTTATTTCGGTTTTGTATTTAGCTTCCCTTACAATTTTAGATGTCATCATGATGTCACCTACTGCGTTAGATTCTCATGGATTACCCCTACTCCTCCTACGTGCGTAACAGGTAACACGTTTCCGATTCTGTTTTGCATAATTAATGAATCGAGAATCTGAATCAAGATCCATATCTGTTGTTGTTAATAAAAGTCTAACTAAACCTTTAAAAGTTCCTAAATTATCACATTTTTAAATGAATTAAACAGCCTCAACCATGGTTAAGACACATGAAGTACGTAGTGCCTGCAACTGATCGGTACTATAAGACGTTAGCATGATTGCGTCAGTCGACTACCACTACCAGAATGCTTTGCCTATTTCCTTTTGTTTGTTTATTAGTACCAATTATCATACTATTCTCATGAGGGAATAAAAATCTGAAAAAGAAAATTCGCAAAGCATTCTGGTAGTTGTAGTTAAATGACGCCATCATGCAAATGTCCTATTAAATAATCGATGATAATCTGACATATAATATATTTATTAGGGAATTACAAATTAGTTATGTGACCTGTGTTACTCGTCTATAAGACCCTTTACAGGTAACTCCGAACTGCAAAGGGTCTTTCCTCTCAATAGGGCTGCGTGGCTATTCTAAAAATAGCCCGCTTAATAGATGCATGACTCAGACAAGTGTAATATTATACTG
>JAUUIK010116608.1:0-14620 GCA_032270385.1 Urticina crassicornis | reverse complement strand
AAAACCACGATCACCCAAAGTTTTTTTAGAATAAGTTGCAGGATACTTTAGAAGAATGCTATGGTTGTTGCGCCTTAAATTATAAGCTGAAGAAGGCAACACACAAATAAGCTCAATAAAATAACTTTTTGCAATTTGATATATAGCCCGCCGTGTAACTAGAATACGCGGTTTTGTCGTTATGTGAAACCGGCTGAATGTATTACCTTCGTTTGACTACTAACCGTCAGTCTTCATGGTCATAGTGTTCATTACTATAGTAGAGTAATCAGTGGTCCTCTAACAGATGGTAAGGCTGGGAGAATCCATGACTGACTATATACTAACGATACGTTTAGACTAGCGATAGATTTAGACTAACGATAGGTTTAGACTACCTATGAGCCCCTGATGTAGGCCAGAGATGTGGTCAACAGGATATGCCATCTTTAGACTAAATCTATTATTAAAATTTCTATTTGGAGAATTCACCTGAGCAGATTAATTTCCAAATCTTTTATCTTAAATAACATTATGGTGTTACCAAAACGTTTCCGCTGTTATTTGATTATAGTATAGTTCCTTTATTTCATTAATTTCTCTTCAAATAAGTGGAAATCACGTCGATCAAAGGTATATTTTGAAAAATAAGAAACAATTAAAGATGACAATAACCACCACTATCATAATGAACCATACCCGGGCACTTTATCAAATGGGAGACCATTATTCGTTTACATGTGACGTCATTCCCGCCACTTCTGTGGAAATTAAAGAGTTCTTGTTAGCCTCGATTAATTGTTTTAGTGGTACGAACGTTGTGTTTTTATTTCCTTGGGAATGATTGGAAACCCAGAATTTGACGTACGTATGAAGAAACAAACCAAACTAGTCCAACTGCTTAAAATAGATAAAACAGTAGATATCGCTGTATTTAATGCGATAGTACGAGATGCTTTTCCGCGCTTTTTTATGGGAGGTTTCATGGAATCTTTTTTTGATGTCTAAATCTGACGACTGGCCGTCAAACCCAAAGTCGGATTTAGGGGAGGGCCGAAGCCCCCCCCCCCCTTATTTTAGAGAAGTTTTTCTTCCATTGGTAAGGAGTAGGCATGCATGAGTCCCAGAATATTTCGTATTTCGGGTTTTTGCCGAAACTGTCCCGGCCCCCTCTTTCTGGATTTCCTGGATCCGTCCCTGAAACCGTCAACTTGTTTTGCTCAAAAACACCCTTTTAACATCGATATAAACTCTATAGACGTCCTAAATGTTCACTAAACTGTATAAAGTTTTGATACTGAAACACATATCTTATCATAATCTAGTTACTTGGAGCAAAACCAACAGATTTTGAAAATCAGATTCGTATCGAACATTTTGCAGATTTTGACGGCCAATCACGAGTAAAACCACTCATTGGTTCCGATGGGAAGCCATTTGAGAGTAAAGGAACCAAAAGTTCAACCAGTCTGTCGCTGGAAACAACTCTCGAGTTTTCGTGAACCTAACAACGCCATGAAAATTGACAGTAAAGTTGGTCAGGAAATAGTTAGTTCTATATACAAAATTGCGGTTTACGACATCAAGAGCTTGAGCTTGAGCGTTGTATGCATAGAATACTGAATGTAGTGGTAGTGTGTGTGAGTGTGTCGTATACATAATCATTAGCCTCTGGCTAGGGAGACTCGGAAACGACTCCCCGTATCACGACGTTAAATAAAGATTTTAAAAGAAGTACAATTATTATGTGTTACGATAGCCTACCATAGAGTACAAATTACTTTCTAATTTGAATTTGAGATTTCATCGGTAATTTCCCATGCGAAATTTCAAAGTTGCCTTGTGTTTGTCAAACCTCCGTAATTTCAGAGCTCTCCTTTTAAAACATCATTGCTTACCTTAGAAACATCATTGTACACAAGAGGTCAGGAAATGATTATTCTATGACTTTTTTAATCAAATTATCTATTCAATGTTTATTCAAAAAGATAGAGTTTTTACGAATCCTTTTCCTTTTCTTGCTGAAACTTATGTCTAGCATTACTGTATTTAAGAAGGATTCCAAAAGACACGAAGCCAAGAAGAAGTGTTTGAATCGTCCACATTAGGGTAGTCTTCATGGTAAACTTCATCTGCCTGAAATATTAATAAAATAAGCATTCAAGGGGAACTTCAGCTGCTGTGAGAACACTTCCTTCCTTTGAGTTTGGACCCCCACCAGGAAAATTCCTGGATTCTCCTCTGGATGTCCATCTAATGATGTCCTATCTAATAAAGATCATATTAAAAGATTTGACAAATCAAATTGTCTTTGTCTTGTTGATGATCAGATGCCTTGTTTAAATCATTTATAGTCATACATTTACTTTTATTCTTACCTACACATTCTGTAAGATGCAAATGCTTCTGCAGCATGAATCATGACCATAAATCTGAAACTATATTTAAATTGTATCTTATAATAATCACAAATAGTCTGGTATCATATCACAGTATTTATTACATGTTACATCCCTCTGAATTATAGACCCACCAGTCACATGCCCTCCTAGTTATAGACCCACCAGTCACATGCCCTCCTAGTTATAGGCCCACCAGTCACATACCCTCCTAGTTATAGGCCCACCCGTCACATGCCCTCCCAGTTATAGGCCCATTAGTCATATGCCCTCCCAGTTATAGGCCCATCAGTCACATTGCCCTCCCAGTTATAGGCCCATCAGTCACATGCCCTCCCAGTTATAGGCCCACCAGTCACATGCCCTTGCAGTTATAGACCCACCAACAACTCTGTTTCAACAAAACATTTAACAGTGTTAATATCTTTGCTGGTCTGAATGTTTCCTATTAGCACATTAAAACTGGTGAGAGGATGACCTCACATGTCCCATAATGCATCATGTGTGTACTGTAATCTTGAATAACTCACCCTACTGTTAGAGATTTTGTATGATTATCTTTGAGGTATGCTAGAAAGTGACCAATGGGTCCAAGTGATGAATATGGAATGAGGTCAGGATGAAAGCATACCATCTGAAAAATTGAAGATGAGATACATATTGTCATAGTGCATTTTTCAGAAAATAAACATGCCTGATAGAGAAACATCAAAATTTCCTAGGGGCTGTGGGTGGAAGCAAAAATATTTAATTAGTCTTATAATATCTTTTTAAAGATTTCAGGGAGTAAGGTAGCCTCCTTTGCAGACGTCATTAGCGTCAGTCACGCAACGTTTCCCTCCCACTAGGGTGTTCTGCTGCCCGGAAAGGTGGCGGTAGTGGGGAGGGAAGCGAACCGCTGACCCTAATGACGTCTGCAAAGGAGGCTAGGAGTAAGGGGGCAGGCTGAGGATTGTATATTGATGTTATAACTACTTTATAACAATACAGTCTAGGTGGTATTCCAGCGTATTAATGACATCGTATCTTTCACCAAGGAGAAAATAAACAAAGAATTGTAAACATTGGGTAATTTAAGTTTTATTCAAAAGATAGCCAGACTTTACGGCTCATATTCGGGGAGAGATATGATATGACTCACCGTAAATATAGTCACACCAGATAGAACCAAGGCATACCACGTCGACGAAGCAAACTCAAAGAAATCGCCTTCATATTGTGGTCGGTTTGGTTCATTTTCTTCGCCGCTTTCTCTTGGGGTAGCTCGTCTTCTTGTCGGAGGCGCCATATTGAGATTATCCGAGCGGAACTGGCACTACAATGCATAACCGCTGCTAAACTTCACGCGGGCACCAGTCGAACAACCAAGATGGCGATTGATCGCGAAGTAAAGAGAATATCTTGAAGAACATTTATTCAGAGTTCCGTCTTGTAGAGTAAAGATTTACCTTAAAGTACTAGATTCGAGAAAAATGATTATAATAGGACGTGTGTTAGTGTTTGTTGGCCTGGTCGCGATTCTACATGCAGGATATTCGGCCGTCCAGTGTAAGTACATGACATGTGGTTAATTCATTGTCAGATAAATTAGTGAAATATTTAGGTAAAGAGTTGCTTCATCCACTTGATTTACAGTGCCTTATGTCAATCGGTCTTTTGATGTATATATTTCAGGTCGGACATACTACAAACTTCTAGAAGAGGAATTCATATCACTACCTATTGACGTGAGTTCTAATTAAGCTTACTTTGTACATTTTGTAAAGACTGTTTGACTGAATTTCTACCAGTATTGACACCATCTGTAATAAGGACATTAAATCTCTTTGTGAGATTAACACTAACATATAAGCTTGAAGATTTTCTACAAGTCAAGTAAAATCATCTTGGTAGAAGCATATAGAAAACTATAGTGAATATAATAAATATATATTGTCATTAAATACTCATTGAGTTTGCTACAAATACTTTGATTTTCTAGATCTACATTCAGTGTTTGCTAGGTATGTTGCTTGGATGTATCGGAGTAGTCTTAGTCGCTGGAGAGTTTAAGGAAATCCGTGCAGCAGCAGAAATGGCCAGCAGGTAAGTGAATTACATTTATTTACATGTATTTTGTGGTGGGAGAGGATTGCAAGAAGTTATCTATATTTGACTGTATCAATTAGGAATTTCAATGGAGAGGGGGGAGTTCCAAACGTTGAAAGTATAAAGTATATGATATCACTTGAATCTACAGATAGCGGTTTTTTAAATTTGTGCTTTCACCACTTCTTAATTTTTGATTTGAAAATCTCAAGTATATAAATTTAACTTAAAATGATGTGCTTTATAATACTTGTCTTATAATCTTTGTATTTCTTTCATTCCAGATCTTGGGAATCACTAGGAAACAGACCATCATTTTACAATTTTAATCACAGAGGAAGAGCCATGTTTTCAAATTTACCTCAAAGTGGTGGTTGGTGATAGGTGTAGAAGAGAGTACACTTCATCTTTTCTAGATTCATTAAGGACTTTACTAGAAGTTTATTCAAAGGAAGTTTATTCTACAAAAGAATAAGCCACAAGCATGAAGATATTGCAATACTGTCACTACCAGAATCCTTTTCATATATAACTGCTTTTGTTACCCTAATTCAGACAGTATCTTTGTACTTTCAAAAGATTAATGAAAAAATATTGTAAAAGGGTTTTGGCAGCAGTGGTACCATGTCGTCGTCCAACAAATGGCTTATAAACACCTTACAACATACAAAACATTTGACATACATGTATCTGTATGTTGTATCTGTTTTTGAATGTAACAAAAACCAATTAGTGTTGTGGTAATTATACAGCAAGCAGCCTATTCTCTATCTCCTATTCTCACTGTCTATTCTCTCTTATACTGGATGGTCATATTGTGTGATCAGATTTAGAAGAAAATGCCTTGTAACTAAACTAGTGAACAAAATTATTGGAATTAATGTACTCCTGGCTTCAACATTACTGTTATATGCATACAGTCAAATGTTATATATATATATTTAAAAAAATCTTTTTCAAAGGTCTTGACTTCTTAACTTGAACAAAATTTGAAGTCTTTATCATTTTTTAAATTTATCTAAAATATATGCAAGAAAGTCTGATACAATTGTTGTACTGCCATAAGTGGTGTTGTCTCCTTTTCTTTCTGTTATCAAACCAGTCAAGAAGTTTTTTTATTAATGTAGATTGCTCCCAATACATTGGAAATATTAACTACATAAGTTTGTATAATGAATCTGTAACAAATTAATGCTTTTGCTGTGAAATAAAGATTCCTGATTTATTGAAGAATACTTCGTAAATCTGTTTTATTATCTGGAATTATGTCCAATGCTGTTCTTCCTCTAATGTCATTAACATATATTAATTCAGGATTCCAGTCCACTAATAATTGAGCTATTTCCTTGTGTCCCCTTTGAGATGCCTGTAAATCACCAAATAAACATTACTACAATTTTAGTCACTTTTTTTTGAAGATATTACAACCAGAGTTTTTAGCTGTATAGCTGGCTGTCAATCAAACTAGCATGCCATTGGTTAAACACTCAATAAACCGAGTTATTTGACAAATGTCTATTTTAAAAACAACAAATATAACTAAATGCTTGGTGTTGAGTACAAATATAATATTCACAAACGTCAAAATAAAAATTGCTGTCAGCTTACTTTGTGCAGTGCGGTTTGTCCATCGGTATCACAAAACATGGGGTCTGCTTGGTGTTGAAGCAGTAGATTTACAATACCAATGTGACCACAATATGCAGCCCTATGCAATGGTGTGACACGACCAGACCTTGTCTGTGCATTTGCACAAGCTCCTTTGCTCAGAAGAAGCTGACACACTGCAGAGTTTCCACTACGACTTGCATAGTGCTGGAATATGCAAAAGCAGAGTTAGGATCATGTTAAGTTTGTGATTTCTAAGTTAACTTCAACTTTTGTAGAACATAGAATACAACAAATACTCCAAATTTAATATCCCATTATCCCCTTAGTGTTATTACAGGAAATATTTTGTTCGAAAAAGTTGATGTTACGAATTCTTCAAAAATAAACCTCTGAGCTGTAAACTTAACATGATCCCAGAGTTAAATTTTGTGTTGCTGAATGAAAATTATTTTATTCGACAATTACACTAACTTCTATTTATGTTCAATTGAAAACAGCTGTTTTCCATTGTCTCTTACCAATGGTGTGTAGCCTGAGGTATCAATAGCGTTGGGGTCACCTCCTTTTTCAAAGTACGACTCAACTTTCTGAAGATCCCCGTCCATTGCTGCAGTCCATACGCCTCGATTGAAATCCATTTCTGACATGGACTGGCCATATGCTGATGAATGAGATGAACAACACTTGCAGCTTCGTTCATTGTGTTCATCAGGACTCTTCTCCATGATGCAATTATTTGATTGATTAATAATTATTCAGGCTTCAAATACCACGATAGTATACCATATTGGTTTGTAATACATTGTGTTTTAAACACGTACTGCCTTGTTTGGTCTTTATGCTTGTAGTTCGTCAATATTCAGAGCTATCTGTCTTTACATTTTCTTTTTTCTTTGATGGGTTAGTACTAACCCTTTGATGCCATGCAATCTTCAACAGGCGTTCCTTTTGTCCAAGGGAATCTCGCGTGAGGTATGGCACTACTCGCCTCAGGCCTCCATCCAATCCTTTATAACAATTTTTTTAGTGAATTCGTACCGAAGTATAGTGAGTTCTTTGCTATATTTTGTTCAAAAATGACGCGAGAAGATACCCACAGCTACCGGCATAGAAGTCGTAGTCCTGACCATAGTCGAAGGCATCGAAAAGCAAGATCAAGGTCGCCTCCTTGGCCAAGATCTCGATCTAGAAGCAGGAGTCGAAGTTTAGAACGTCAACAGTACGTTGAAATGATGTTGAATGTATTTGAAAATTGATTCTGCATAAAAACAATTCCTAACTATCTTTATATCTAGAATATCACTGTATTATTTGATAATTTAAGACATTACCTAATTGTTGAAACAATCGTGTTGCTAATGAATTCAGTACACATGTCCTTATGTATATACATGTAGTGTTGTTGAATATTGGTTATAAGTATATGTATGTTCTTTTGATGATTTTCAGATTTAGAGGAGATCAAAAATCATCTGAAGACATTGCCATGGAACGGTAATACATTTTCACTTTATAATTATGACCAAGACCACCCCTCTTCTTTGTGTCACCCTGTCACCTCCTCAATATTTGATAATAGAACTAACAAGTATACTAGTATTGGCTGCGTCGGTGTATAATATTTGATTTAATAATTAGCATGTTTAATTTGAAGGAGGATACCGGTATATGTTATTTTCAAATGATGCCTGAAATAGGAACTGGGTTTTCTTTTTTACTTCTTATTACCGGTAATAAGGGTAATAAGAAATTAATTTCTGTCAGTGCAATGTGCATTCCATGCGTAGAGCAGATTTTGTATGAGTGTGAAAAATCATGGTACAGTCACAGCACAGCATCGAGGAAATCTTCTCAACCAATCATATATAGCACACAAGCACTTCCTATCCAATCAGAATGCTAGGACACTGCACTATCAATTGGCCACAGCACAGCATATCCATACTGTAACTTTTTCATAGTCATATGAAATCTGCTCTAGTGCACAAGACCACCTTTTTTGAAATTGTGATACCGTAACTAGTGTAACATATGTCATTATTAATATTATATATAATATTAATGTCATTATTTGTGGTATTAACTTTATTCGCGATATGTGACGTAAATCTTTCTTATACTGTAGTCGTAGAGCATCGAGAGAACAAATCATGAATGAAGGAGTTCCTGAGCTATGGGGACCTGTGCCAAGAGAACCACCAGATGAGTGAGTGGTACCATAGAATGATATTCTAAAAACCATATACATAGTCCTGTTGTTATTTTATGAGGACCCATATATAAAGTTTCAGGTGACATGCGAGATAACCTCAAAATGCATTGATATCTTTCTTCCCTAAAGCTGACATTTGACACACAGTCAAAGAAAGTTGACGAGAAAAACAAGAGATTGTGTCAACCTCTAAATAGTATTACACAATTCATGTAATTATCAACCTTTACAAATTCTGAAAGCCTGTTTTACATGAACCATTAACAAACTACCAGTAGTTGAGTCTTAGCTACTGTACTCAAGTAGAGCAGCAACTAAATGTTTTTCTAAGAAAAACGAGGAATCAATTGATTGATTGAAAGGGATGACTACAGCATACAAAATGAAGAATTAAAGCTACAAATGTATGTGAGTGTGTCCAAATAAGTAACAGAACCCTACAATTAAAAAAATAAAAATAATAAGAACCCTACTTTATATCTTAGACGGTACATTGTATTATCACATATTAAATTTATCCAAGATTTAAGACAAATTGACTCTGTATTAAAATATCTTTGTTTATTAAAGCTCTGAAGAAGAAAGGAAAAAAAACCATCCTACATTAGCAAATGGGCGAAAAAGTAAGTTTTATGAATATATCATTCTCATCTTCAATCATCAATACAATATACATATAGTTATGGATGATACTGTTGGTCATGCAGCAGTCAATGCAGTATACATATAGTTATGGTGATACTGTTGCAATTAAAAAGTTAAGTAATCTTGTTTGTATTTGTTACATTTTTGTAAAGGTAAAAAAGACACAGATAGTGAAAGTGAAGAAGATATTACAAGAAAAAAGCACAAGAAATCGAGTAAGAAGAAGAAGAAGAAGCACAGATCAAAAAAGAGGTTTGTAGTTATCATGATTTTTAGTGGGGTCCTGATTGTGACCCTCTGGACTTTCCCCCAATATCTGCTTTTGGTCTCTATAGTGCCTGCATGACAACCTATCAAAATCAATTCTATATAATCATGCAACTTCGTTGGGGATCTAGAATAAGACTTCTTGCCCAGATTAATTTGGATGTGTTGCAGGCTACTGGTCTCTTGCCTCTTGACTAAGGTTACTCAGCGAAAAAGAGGTTCATTCCAGACATCTCTACATCATAAAATAATTATCAGAAGACATAGACTAACTAGTAGCAACATAAGCCTTCAATGGGCTACTGGGACCTTGTAATGTTTGAGTCAAACAAGGATCACAGTATGATCTTAGTTGCCATCTTTAAAACCTCTCTCTTTCTATACCACAATTCATCATCTATTACCACAGGCTGTGCAACCTGTGTACACTACAGACCGGGCATCTATATATATATATATGCTAGACCGCAAAGCCTGATCATGGTAACAGTGAAATGTTATAATTATTTGCAGTAGAAAGCACTCTAAGAAGAGAAAGCAGAAAACAGAAAGTGAAAGCGAGGAAGAATCTTCAGGTACCATAAAAATAAATAAAACAAATGGACTTTGTTTTATGAGGGTAGCACATAATAGCAGTATACACTAATAAACTTTGAAACGCAAATGAAATTGCTGGGAATTTAGGAATGTTGATTTTTGCAGAGGGAGGAAAACCAGATAACCTGGAGAAAAACCCTCAAAGCAAGGGAGAGAACCAACAACAAACTAAACTTGCATACATGTACAATGCTGAGTCTAGGAATCGAACCTGGGTCACAGTGGTGAGGCAAGAGCTATAATTATAGTAACCATTCTGATGTGTTATGTCTTACCGGTATACAAGTTTCTCAAAATAGCTTTATAGGGTGGTTTTCATGTGAGGGTGAAACTTACAACACACATTCTGTATGACATTCTGTAACACTGAAATGGCTTCCCATAGTTTTTGTGCATCTCATCCAATCACAAGTACATTTGTATAGTTACAATATATGAAATCTGCTTTATTTTGGGGGAAAGTTTCAAATATTTTGTCTTCACCTCTTGTTTTCTTTTACTTCCAACAGAAGGTGATTCAAAAGTGGAATGGGAGGAAGCAGGTAGTGAAGAGAAATTAGAGAAGAGAGCTATTAAATGTAAGTACAGGTATACATTTGTTGATTGAAAGGAATATGCGGGTCAAACAAAAATAATGGTTACAATTTATTTAATAAAAATTATGCTTTCTTCATAATGGATATTGTCTTTTAATTAATAGCTAGAAGAGATGATAACGATCAAGGAAATGAAGTTGTTGGACCACTTCCCATCATGCAGGATGGTACCACACCAGATTTACAAGAGTAAGGATTTCTTTTTCTTAACATTTAAATGTTATTTCAAGGTGAAAAAAATAACAATATGTTTATTAATTAACATGTTTTCATTAGTTTTGGAGGAGCGTTGTTGCCAGGGGAAGGTGAAGCTATGGCAGAATATGTCAAGATGGGAAAACGTATTCCAAGGCGTGGTGAAATTGGGCTTACAAGTAATGAAATTGCAACATTTGAAGACTCTGGATTTGTAATGAGTGGTAGCAGGTATGATTTAACCTATACATGCATGATTATACTTTACTTGTATAAGCTACGTATACATGTTTATTTAAATCTAGTTGTACGTTGTGTTTGTAGTGCTAAATGAATTATTTTTTTCCATAGACATCGTCGAATGGAAGCTGTACGTCTGCGAAAGGAAAACCAGATTTATAGTGCAGATGAAAAGTAAGTTATTTTAATGACAATATTTAAATTTTTAATGTATATATATATATATATATATATACCTAGAGAGAAAATTCTGACAAAAACTGTACATTGTGTACATGGTTTTCTTTTCTTTATATTCTAACTGGTTTTCTTTTCGTTTAGTAAATATTCTAACTTTGTGTTTTTGATTTCTAGGCGTGCACTAGCAATGTTTAATTATGAAGAACGATCCAAGAGAGAAAACAAAATTCTATCTGACTTCAGAGAGCTTGTACATCAGAAAACTAAAGGAAAGAAATGAAAATGTTAGGAAGCATTGAGCTCATCCTCATCATTCAACCTCAACAAAGTGGACATTGATTCCTAGCCGCATAGTTTAATATTACTTAACAGTGGCATGATAAGGAAATATATATTCAGTCATAACAGCTGATGTGTCACATGCAAAATAAAATCCTGAAAGACGAGAGTTCTAAACTGTACCAATTGTCTACTGAAGAATACTGTTTGTATACAAGTACATTGGGTAGTTGACTCTGAGTTTTTCCATATGTAAATACAGTCTCTCACATGTATTCTAAAACAAAAACCAAGATATTGTATATTGAGTCTTTTTTTTAAATTGTATTTGATTGTTTAATGTTCTACATATTTTATATTCAAACTATTTACTAACAGAAATGTAAGTCAGAATTAAAGAAAATAACAAGCCATTCCAATTCAACACAAACTGTGTAAAGTAAAGTCACCTACCCATAAATCACTGATATCAACATAATTATACGGTTGTTGTTGTTATAGTAATTGATAATTATTGTACAATTTAGTTTGCAATGCTTAAATATTAGATACACATTGGATGACGAACAACAACATTTTGAATACATGCACTTATCACTGCAACTCCGACAATGTCCATGCTGGTCATTTTTGATTTGCAGAATACCTGCAGTGAATCATTGTTGTTATTGGATACACATGATGTAGAATCTTTGTTTAAGATTATAATTTCATAAAGAAAAATGTGAACAAGTCTCACTATCACTTTCTTGGTCTGTGTCAGAAGCAAGAACAACAATGTGTTTTTCTTTTGACTTGTATTCATTTCTAGAGATTGTGTCTTTCTTTTGAGAAGGTAAATCCCAGAAGTCATCTTGGGTTAACCTGAATGTCTCTGGTTCCTTGTGAATTTGTTTACAAATTTGCTTTTGAACACTTCTCCATTCTGTAAAGTGAAATGCCTCAGAATCTTGGGTAGCGAAGGTTTTGGTCATTTCATCCAACTCTTTATTCTCTACCTCTTCCTTCAGATCTTCACGGAGTCTGTTAATCTTTCTTTTTGTACTTACATTTTCAGATTTAATATAACTACTGTTTGAAACATCTTTAAACTTTCCTCTGGATGAGGTTTTCATATCACCAATGTTTCTTAGGGCTTTATTTTGTCTGTCAGCTCCAACTACTTTTGATTTCCCAATAATAGAATTATCCTCCACCTTTTCACACAGGCAACCACATTCACTCTTTACTCGAAGTCTCTCAAATATTTCAGATTCTGGAATACCAACATCACTCTCTTTCAAAGTTTCTCCAACCACTCTACAATCAGTTTGAGAAACTTTCTTTGGTTGTGAAGATGACTGTTGTATTTGTTTACTTTTTCTTTTTTGTTCACTGATCCAGTCTGTATATTGAAAGTTTGAGTCTGTGCCATGTGAATCAGACTCAGGGTGGCTTATAAATTCTTTAAATTTTTTATGTGGACCTTGAGTCGTACCACTCAGACCACCTAATTTTACATCAAATAAATTAGTATCTTGTAATCTTTTGCACTTCGCTTTTTGTTCAAATGCCCATTGAGAAAAGTGAAACTGTGACTCTGTCTCGGTAAAGATCTCTGCATGTTTGTCTTGGCTGTATTTTCTATTCAATTCAGTAGAAACTACTACACCTGAAGATGGACTTCCACTAGAACTCGTTTGAGGTTTTGTTATTGTTTGACTGTGATTACAACCAGTTTCTTTGCTGTCATTAATTTGAAGTTCTTTGGATTTTCTAATCTGTTCATTGACCCACTGCGTGTAATGAAAGCTGTAAGAATCTTTTTCATCATCATCATCAAACCTACTATGAAATGGACTTAAAGGATCCGGACCTGTAGGAGATTCCTCTGTCATGCTTCTAAATCTCTTAGGAATTGGACTTCGGATTGTTTCATCTGGACTTGGCTCATGTAGATTTGTTTCTAGATTACTGGAAAGTTTCAAACCTTGGACAACATTGTTGTCATGAGATTGGAATTCTGCAAAAGAATCTGATACTTCAATCGGCAATATTCCACTTATATTGAGTGTCTCTGTCTCATTTTGTTGTCCATTGCTTGGAAGGAGGTCATCATCATCCCACCTTGGTAAGTCTTCCTGCCCTTCTATGGAGACCAAGCACAATCAGTGTTAGAGATTAATAAACTTTAACAAACTGGGGTCAAGTACCCCTCTTCCCTCCCAAAAATATATCCCCTTCTTCCATTACTAATTCATATATCCATATAATTACCTGACGTCCATTTGTGATGTGTTGTTAGTAGAGGAGTTGTGCAGCTTTGTAATATTTGACAGTCTTTTCTGAAGCCACTATCTTTCAAGACCTTGTCACTCTTAGATATCTTGTCCTGATCTTTAGAAACAACAGGCTTAAAGAACTGCTCTACCTTAGCCTGTTTTGCACGAGACAACATCTCCACAAGTCTAGGAGCCATTGGTGTACTCGAAACCACTACCCCAGGTCCATGGTCGCTTTTGAAGGCCGATGGCTTTCTTCTCCCTCTCTTTACTCCCCTTGTGTTTTTTTGTTTCAGGGATTGAGCGATCTTTCTCGTGGTCTTGGTCGTGAGCCACTTCCCACAGCCTTGATCTTTACCTTGATTGGTAAACATTTGTACAACTTCATAAAAGTTCTTGAGACTAGCTTACAAAGCTTGTAAACACAAAATGTTTTACGAATATTGCTTACGAATTCTAGACACACAACTTCACAACTGTTCATATTCTCTCAGCCTTCTATTGGTGCGCATTTATCGAAGGTAATCAATAAATGAGATATATTAAATATTGATCTTGTTACATTGATCATAAACACCCGACATTTTGTAGTTTTCAAAATGGCGCGCCAAATCTCTCATTACCAGTCTATCTCGTTTTAAGGTTCAACATAAGCTACCTAGGGAAGGGAGGGTTATAAAGTAATTTTGTTTACTCCTTAATAAAATAAAATGAATAGCAATCTCTTTTAATTTTAATTTTCAAAGGCAGAATAAAGTTTATTTCTTTTATTCTTATTTCTAATTTTTTGCTGAAAAAACAAATGATTCTAATAATGTGTACTGTGGTAAAACAATTTCCCCATACCACCCCTGTTTGTAAGTTTGACAATGGCCTTTGGATTATTATCCCAAAGTCCAAAAATATTCAGTTTTAATGATATGACCTCGAAAAGAGTTCGGTTGGAGTGGCAAGGATGCAGAACTCTAAACAATCCTCAACCGAACACCAAGATAAGCCGTGTAACATTATTGCTGTAGACGTTGGTAGTACTCTAATAACATGCCATCTCTTTGATAAATCTGGCATCTC
>JAUUIK010116497.1:1314-14640 GCA_032270385.1 Urticina crassicornis | reverse complement strand
ATTTAAATATTTATTATATATTTATAGCATTATATATCTTCTTTTTTTTCTTTTTTTAATTTGTATTTTGGGGGGTCGACTTAACATGAGAATTTAGTATCTCTCTGTAGGCACCCCTTTTACATTCAGTTAGTCTGTTGTAAATAAAGTTTTTATAAATAAATAAATAAAATGCAAGTGGTATCACCGCAATTGCCCCTTACTGATGTGAGACTCATTCGAAATGGCCTATTCTAAAAAAAAACCCTAAGGAGATATTTACAATGAAAGGCAAATGACAAAAACGCGGTTTTTGTTGTTTTCACCAAATTGAACTGCCAATTCTCTTCCATACATAAACAATTCACCGATTAAAAAGCAAAATAGCCAGTCTATCCAGAGAGCTAGGTGACCGGGTGTCGAAGAGCAGAAAAATACATGCAATTTGCATAAATTAACAATGATTTCTTCTTACATACACTAAATTAAATTTCTTATTTGTAAAAAAAAAAATCAGTCATTAAACATCTATATTTGTTACACATCGATATCTCTATATCTCTATTGGTCTTACCTGCTTGTTTTCAGTCACAAATGAGCATACTATTTGATACCACCGGGGCCCATTTGTTCTTTCCTTTGCAGTGACGTCCGTTATTATGGCTTTGAGTGTTTTGTTGCACCTTTGACCACACCCTAGGCAACATATAATAAAGATTAAAAAAATAATCGTGCCATATACTCCAAAAAATAAAAAAATAAAAAAGGTGTCGTTAAGAAGCTTTCAGAAGGCATCGAGGAAATAACTGTCCAAGGTCGCCGATTAAAAATGCACTTCCGCTGAAAAGTCACGCGCGTAGGCGTCACACAAGCACACGTACACAAGCTCTCTCTCACGTCTAGGTGATTCAGTAATAGCGGTGACATATAACTGAAAGCACTAAACAAACTTCTAGGACGTAAGCAAGTTGTTCGGCATAACTGGAAAATTCCAAGAGCGACGTACGGACAGGGACCGCGGAGCGGTATTTTATGTGGGGAGGCTGACGTGAGTTTCTAGGGGGCCGGGAGCATGCTCCCCCGGAAAATTTAGGAATTGTAAACCCCCCGTCTCCGCGGTCCCTGACGGACTAGTAAGCATTTTGGATTCATTCGCCGAGGCTGCGGTCGAAAATAATATACCCAGCAAGCACGCCGATCCCCTCCCCTCCCCTCCCTTACCAAGCAAAAGAAAGGTACAAAGAGGGGGAAAGAGTATCACGAAAATTGATTGCGAATAGTTGTAATAGTCGATCATCTATAACGAACCCGAGATTCAAAAAAAATTCAGTAAATTAAAGTAGGAGGCTTAAAAAGTGTAAAGACACCCGCACTTGTTACAAGCCACGAACAGGATTATCTTCTTGAAACTGAAAGTCCTTTTAACCGTGACAACATAAAGCATTGAGTTTGGCAGGTCTAAAAGATCATGTTCAATAGAATTGGGATTATGTGACATTCGTATACCAGATATATCTGATTCGTATACTATGACTTTCACATGTCTAATCAATAACTAATCAATTACAAATCAACAGATCTTAATTTAAAGCTACTGTTTGATCGATAAAAACTGGGAAGACCTCAAAAAGCCACGGTACCCGGGCCCCGGTCAAAAATCCAAGTGATGGAGAGCTCTCGTCATGGTTCAAAAATCGTTCTCAACATCAAGCCTACTGCATATGCATGTAAGCAGATTAACACGCGATCTCAATTGATATACAATCTCGAATTAAAGAGTGTCGACAAGTAAAATTTTTAATCTAACGAATTTCTGGACTGAAGTTGAATGGAAATATCGCAACTTTTAAAACTCAATTCGAAAGCAAACACGAACTTTCAAAGCTCAATTCCAGTAAAAAGAATAGTACCCAACTTGCTTGCCTATCAACCATTGTCTTTTAAATTCCCTAGAGATTTACTTGTTATGCATAATCCATTATTAGCCTTAAACAAAGTAACGGCAGTTTTCTTTTCGTTATGTTGGCCTTTACGGGTCAAAGAAAATATATGCCTCCCCCGACAACATCCGGGTCCTGTCACAAATGACGCGCTCTGATTGGTTTATTCGAGGCCCGTAACGTGGTCGTCAGTGAAAGCATGATATTCGTCGAAGAGCTTTCACAGAACTCTGGCATATTCACTTACAAGGAATTTTGAGTCGACTTTATTTCCTTCCGCGGGGTTTGTAAACTGCATGTTGTTTAGGTTAGTTTTGTGTTTTCTTCTTTGGCCATGTTTTAATCGCGTTGTTGACCTGGAATGACATCAATTACTCCACTTGGAGCGCTCGTGTAAGCCAGCCAAAATATCGTCCTTATTTCCCTCATTTCGCTTTTGTTCTGACATTGACGTTGCAAGTCAGCGTGGTTTGAGGCTTACGCAGTGCATGTTTAGGTCTTGATGGCAATTCTTCGCATTTTGCTGGCTCCCACGAGACCTTCACCTCAATTTGTTTTGATCCTGGACTCCAGACACCAATTTGCACATTTGAATCAACTCTAGGGCGAGTTTATATTTTGTTGTGTTACAACAAGTGAAGGGTTTTTCACCTGGCATTACCGTGTTGGTGAAAGTTATGTATGTGTTCAATTTCTCTTCACTAATCTTCACTGATCATAGTTTATTTGGCCGACTATAGATTCATAAAGTCGAAGAAAACGGTAAAGTATGAAATCGCGTATCCAAATTGAAGTCATTTGAACTTTTTTGAACCGAAATATATTTTAGTGAAGCGAGTTCACGTACGACCGTTTGGGAGTGGGGCTCGCTACTACAAGAACATCTCGCTCGAAGCACGATCACAAATTTCGTAATTTGCCCTCGCAAGTTATTTCTGTCTTAGAATTTGGCCTCTGTCTTAAGCCTTTGGCTTACTTATCGCAGAATTTTAACACTTGTATATGATTTCCGAAGCCTTCCAATTGAAGAATATCAAGAATTCCGAAGCACTCGACGACATTCGGTTGGTAGTCGTTACGTAGAACTAAACTTGGCTTGGAAGCTGAAAGCCATTCATTATTTCTTTCTCCACTGTGCACATGTGTCGTTGGTGTTGTAATGTTAAGATCTCAACCACGTATTTCTCTTTTTTCACCATATTTACATATCATATTACCATTAATTGATTGAGTTTTGTAGTTTTTGTAGGATTAGATGTGTAGTACTTAACCATCTCTCTTTTTTTGACCTTCATTTCATTATAGGTGAGCGAACAAAGACTTCACTACAGTTGAACAAGTACGTTGCTTTTGATGGCCTGTCAGCGAAAGGCAAAGCCAATGACAATTTAAAAATGAGTATATGTTAATATTAGATCTTGTCGAAGCATTGTGGAGGGACTAGAAGCGCTAACGATCTTTGGAAGTTCGTTTGAGCGCTCGGGAAGCGGCGAGAGTGATCTGCCATGGCAGATCCGTACATGGGGATGTTTGAATCGGGAAGTTCTCCTGTAGAGGACATAACTAGCCTACAAGGTTCTCCTTACGGGTCATTCGGAAATCAGACCCCTCAGTCTTCCGATAGACTTCAACATGGTGGACCATTCCCTTCTTTTCCTAACCAGAATCAAGGAACAACAGAGGGCAATCAACAGGCCCAGCTTCAACACTTTGTAGACCCTTCAGCCATGTCCGCTTCTCAAGGTGGTTTTATTCAGTCTTCTCAAAAATTGCAACATTTCAATGATCCGCTACTTTCTTCGTCACCTGGTCAACCTTTCACGGCAATACAGGGAGAACAACAGCAACAATTTACCCAACTAACGAATCGTCCCGTACAGCAATTTGCTCCTCGGCCGTCACAGATTAGCGTAGCATGGCGTGGACCTCAACAGCCACCATCTTCAACGTACCCCTTTATGGACCAAACGCGACCTCCTTCGTCAATGCAACAAGGCCAATTCAGGGGAATGTTTGATTACGGATATCCTCGAGCCAATTCTCCCCGTCTTCAACATTTTACCGATCAGCAAGGATTAAACAATGTGAACATATCCTCAGTTTCTCCGGCTTCTCGACTTGGACAACAGCAAGTGCCGTCGCCCAATTCCAACATAGGGTTCTCGACACCATCACCTGAGCGTTCTAACACCAAACAGCCACCATCACAACAACAGGAAAATCCACAACCTCAGTTAAGACATTATCCTAATATGATAGACTTGAATCAACAGCAAGATATCCCTGGACAAAGTGGTATTATGCCAAACCATCCCTCATCTGTCCCACCAGTCAAGGAGGGGACACAAGGGAAAGCTGGTCAAAACTTCCCACCATTTTATGGCATGAAAAGTAACAACTTGCCCATGCAAAGAGGCTCTCCAGGAAATAGTAATATGGATCCTTCCATATATAATTCTTTTAATAACCCCCAGATGCAAGGGATGGACAGATTTATGGGTATGGAAGAGAATACCGAGGGCTTCAACCCAATGGCCCAGGGAACAGGCTACCAGTATCCAGGATATGGAATGTCAGCACCACAAGGTATGGCAGGGTTGAAAACCTCTTCAATTTTAATTCAAATGCAAAGACATCAGCAACAGATTCAACAGTTAAGAGATTTACCACAGCAGCCCCAAGTACAGGCTCAGATGCAGCAACTTCAGCATCAGTTTCAGCAACTTTGTCATGCCTACATGCTGCAGCAACAACGCTTGCAACAGAATTACCAGATGCAGTCTCAGAATCAGATGAATTATGTACGGCAGCAACAGCAAGACAAAGCTAATAGAATAGCTGTAGAAGCTATGGCTAAGTCTGCATTTCAGAATGAAGCAAGTGCTATGATGCCTCAATTTCCCTCCTTTTCTCCCGGCAATCAACGAACAATGCCTGCTAAAAGTAACAATTCCATGGGAGCAGAAAGAAAAATGCCTCAAAAACCTTCAGAGCCAATTCAACTCGGACCATCAATCGTCAATAAACCAGTGTCTAGGATGTCAAGGTAATTCTTTTGTGTGTAATTTTTTCTTCTTAAAAATTTATTGATATAAAAATTTTTGTTTGTCAGCAAACTTGTTTTATTACTATGTTATCTGTTAAAAATCATGTTAACTTATCAGTTTTACATTGTAAGTTCTCTTAATGTATTGTTCTCATCACTATATACACAGCCCTTTAATTAGTTTTTTGTATTACCATGATTAACTAGATTATTATCTAATTAACTTAAATCTAAGCCAGACGGTCTTTACTTTCCTCGTTGTAACAATTAATCCATTACAAACTCTAAAGACCCCCAGCCACTGTTTTGTCAAAGCCTTCGCCAATGAAGAACAAAAAAGAAGATTCAGACTGCGAACCATCACCGCCATCATCACCGATTTATGGTTATGAAGATGAGCAAGGTTCAAGTATTACGGTAAGAAGCGTTGAGTGATCGATGATTTATGTACTTTAGAACTCTTGTTAAAATCAGCGTATCACAACAAAGCAAACATGCAAAAATCTCAAATAAATTGACTTGTCAGACTGGACACGTGTTTGTTGTAATTGCTTTATCATGATGTATTATTAAGGTCAACATCCCCTGGTTTAATTTCACTGTAACTAAGGCCATTTGTACGGTATCTACTAGTTTGACTTTACAACTTTCTCTTGGAACTCACAAAAAAATATCTTGATTCGCTATCATAACCTATATTGAAATCAGCATACGAAAATAGATCTTATAGTGAAAATGTCTAGTGTTAATGCTTGAATTCATTTACACGTGCTTGAACTGTTTCAACAAATAGATTTTCACAATATGGCTTACAAAGTTTGTCTTGAGGGTTAGAAGTTTATCTCTAAATCAACACTTTTGTTTAAACAAAGCTTTAATTTCAAGTCTGTGTCTGTCTGCATAGAGAATTAGTTATATTGCTCCAAAGATTATGAACTCAACTTCAGAGCTAAAGCTCTTTCTGAAAGATACTCTTGAACTAATGTTATATTGAACTTGTTTATAAATTGTTAGATATTGAAATGATTTCCTAATCTAAAGGATAATTTCTTTTCTATTTAGCGGAGGTCTTTACGTGAAAGACGAAAAAAGACTTACAAAGATGACTTTGATTATAATTTGTCTGACGATGATGGAGGTGAACGGGAAAAGAATGTGAAAGGTCAACCAGTGCCTATAGCAGATGTTGTAGGAGAAGTTGCTCCAGCTCCAGTGGTGGAAGAGTTTGAAGAAACAATGATTGTCGAAAAAATTTTAGGCAAGAGACTCAAAGATATAAAGGTAATACTATTATTATTACTGTGGTATATACGATATTATAAAACAAAGTCAGTCTGTAAAGTTACTTTGTAATTGTTAAACTGTGTATTCAACCTTATCTGAAATCTAAGCATGAATGTGTATGAAAAATATTCAAATGAAAGAGAGCTTCTTACTTTTTGACGCTATGGCCATTATTAAGATTCCAGAAATATATTATCCTAGATAATTCCCTTGCTAGATTTAAACCTGATATTGTCAAGATATGAAATAGAAAGAGATATTTTTATCATGAAGTTGTTGAAGTATGAAATGAGTTCTAATTGTCCAAAATTGATAATCAATCAACAGGTAATATCTCTAAAACATTATATAAAAATGCTTATGTATATTTTTCTATCCCAGGGAGAAGATGGACAAGAAAACGCTCAAGTAGAAGAATTCTTAGTCAAATACAAAAATTAGTAAGCTCGATAAATTTTCTTTTTTTGTGAAACATTTCAAGACGTTGTAGTTTTGATTTCCTTGACTGAGAAAAGAAAGAATCCACTAGAAATAAAATATAAATAAATCTCCAATAAAATTTATCAGTTTATCAGAATATCATGTAGTAATTGTTTTTACACACACAAAAAAACCCAAATATGTTGCTACAGTAACAACCAATCATTTATTATTCAAGTCATTACAAGTTCCACCATTGATCTCCTCATCGCATTGATAAACATTTGGTCTACTATTATTATTATGAGGGCTATCATCAGATAGCCGCAACGTCAATATCTTTTCAATCTCCATGCCATGTAAACCGTAAAACTTTGATAAATGTTTTGAGTCTTTGACCTTGATATTTTTCTTTTAGTTCTTACTTGCACTCAGAGTGGGCTACAGGAGAGAAGTTAGCCAGGGCTGACAAACGTATTCAGATGAAAATCAAGAGATACAAGATCAAACAGCAGAATATGTCTCCTTTTTTTCAAGAGGTAAGTGTATTTCATTACCCAGGGTGTTTGTTTTTGGCAGGGGATACTACATCTGTTTCTACATGTCTACTATTCCACGGCATATTTACATAGAAAAGCAAGGATTTAATGTTCATATCTCTGCTTGTTGCAGGTAGAGGATAAATTGTAGGAAAATGTTATGGGAAAACTTTAGTGTTCTTTTTGCATGCTTGGACCAGGAAATATGTTAAAACTCAAAAGCTCTATATTCAAGTTATTTACTACAAATAGCGCTTTCATACCATGATTGTTAAAAATAAGATTATTTTTATGGATGATTTTCAAAAATTGTATGGATGTTCTTCAAAATTGTTTGCAGGATTGTGATGTATTCTTTTTAGTGATGACAGAATATGACCCCCCAAGATGTCTTGTACCCTTTTTGTTAAGCATCTATATATTCTTACATTATGGCAAATTTATTCTATTGTATCAACATGAAAGGTTATGCTAGTGGTAATAATTAGAGGGTTGATAAAGAAAGATTAAATCTAGTATAGAGATTAAACTTGGTTCTGGGTTCCAGAGATTATCACTTAATGTTACTTTAGGTTGATTTAATTTAATAGCCACTCTCCTTTGGTATGTTTGTTATTTGCAAGTGGAAAGGTCAATTTGATTAACTTTGTAAAGGTTTCATCAAGAGTTCAGTACCATGTGCTCATACTTGCTTATTATCACTAAAATACCTGTCTGATTGCTTCATAAATTGCTCATTCACACAAGACCCCATTATAATTTTCTACTGTTTTATGCTTGCCTATCCATTTCACTCTGTCAGGTTTCTCAGTAATTTTAAATGTATCAAATGTAAGTTATTTTATTGTTTCACAGATGGAGGAGGAACCATTTAACCCAGATTATGTGGAAGTTGATCGTGTACTAGATGTGTCCATTGGTGTGGATCAACATTCAGGAGAGGTAAGGACAGAATGGATGTTTCTCTGGTTCATTATTGTACATAGCTATTATACTTCACTTGCTGTATTCATTCAATCAACTATATTTAAGGAGGGTAATACTCTAACGATAGATTTTAAAAATCATTGACAACCTAGTGGCCCTCTAAAAAGAATAATACTAACATAAAAGCTAATAACTGAGCTAAATATAATCAAAATATACAAAGATAAAGCAATTATATAATAATCTAAGTATAAATATCAATAGAAGTTAAAATTATCCAAATGATTCTTTAAGATTGTATTATAAAAAGATTGTTTAAATATTCATACTATTTGTCAAGGAGACTTGATTTGCTTTCTTTATTAAAAAGACTAGCAATAAATAAAGTTATTATTATTATTATTTTGTCTCTAGAATATATAGGGAGTTCTACTTGTTTGCCAGCAGTTTTATCTATCTGTTGATTGTGTCACACTTATTAAATAGATTTGATCGATTGATGGATGGATGACTGACATATGAACTACACATTTCATCAACCAAAGGCGATTACATACCATATTAATTAAAAAATAAAAAGAAAGCAATTGAAAACTTGTGCAAAGATTTCGTTATGGAAATTATTCTGCTATGGCAAGTGCTAAACTTGTAAATAACTTAAGGTTAACACTGTAGTATACTGGTACACAGTTTTCTCTTATTTAGTATAAATGTTAGTCTTTAATTATTTAATATGGATTTAAAGTAAAGAATATCAAACATAACATTTATTTATTTAAAGCATTGAATAAAAATATATACCATGTGGAAAACCTTAGATATCACATACATATCATGAATGTGAGGTTGTTAAGGCCAGAGAAAGCTAAATTTATGAGTTTTACGTATATGTAACCCTAGATATAGCCCTAGATAGTGCTACTTTCATTTTCTCAATCCTTAGCTTTGAACTTTTTATTGAATATAATTATTTTAGTTTACCGGTGCTTTATCTGTGTCATATATTGCCATAGCTGTTACTATATGCCATTTCAATGTATTGGCGTGTTACGCCATGTCGATGCTGTAAGTCAGTGCAATGGTCACTGTAATTTGCAAAACAAACCTTTTTCCTTATTTTATCTTATGATAAAGTCTTTCAGAAAAATCAATATCTATTATGTATCCTGTTTCTTTACATTCTGTTTACAATTATTTGAAGCACTTTTTATCTGGGATAAAAGTCATTTTGAGGACATAAAGCATGAGTGATTCAAGTTTTGTCATTTATCTTTGGAAATCTCAAAAGATCATCTGACTGCAACTATAATTAATGCTTTTGCCTCAGGCGATATTGCTAAAATCTAAAAAATGTTTCCAATAAATCAACCAAAAAATCGTAATCATTGAAGAATAGTACACAATAATACTGATTAAAAACCCATCATTGTATTGCTTCAATGTACTTATAATCTTTTTGCCTTTGTTTTAAAAATATTAACTCTCATTTAGTTATTAATTATCACTACACATATAACTCTAAATTGAAATCAGCCGTGCAAAGTTTACAAGGTATTTTTAGATTCTATTCGATGTTTGTCTTAAATAATTGAAGTAATTGACAACCATCAATACAGTTGTGCACCTTGTGTGACACTGGAAAATTAATCAGTTACATTGGTTTATTATGGAAAGATTATTTAAAATTTGACACAAGCCAAATGCCTGGAATATACTTATACTGAGTGACACACGCAAGAGACACTGGTAGATCAAGCCGTCATTGTGGTCTTTTATACAATGATAACATAAATGTCTTAAATGATTATTAACATTAGCCTGACTGGTGGATCATTGATCATAGTGGGCTGATGTACAAAGATCACTTAAAAATTCAACGCTTACATTGTCTTAAATGATTATTAAAATTATTACTTTTCGCGTGACTGGTAGATCATTGATTATGGTGGTCTGTTGTACAAAGATTACTTTGAAATTCAATATGAGTATTGTCTGAACGAATTAATATATAGTACTTAGCAGCAATCAAGAAACCACTCCTAGTGTTGTTGAAACTTAAATAAGAAATCAAGTGACTGCACTACAGCTTACAAATGATTTCTTCATCTCCTAATTCAAAAACTATTTTTAAATTATGTTTTATCTCAAATTATATGTTTTTGTAAATGTTTCTAAGAGTTAAATGATATTTGAGGATCAAGCTTATAGCAGTTTAAGTTGCTCTAGTGATAATTAAGGTGACTTGTCTTTCATTTGCTGTCAACACTATAAATATATTACACTGTAGGATGAAATTTCAACCATTTAGTGAGAGCAAACATGGACCTTTAACCTCAAGATGATATGTATTTACAAATCATTCACATGTGTTTGTCGAGTCATGACTGTGTCAAAATAAAACAATTGCTCTTCTGTATCTGTGAAGAAATATTATTCATGTCTGTAAAAAATGCAAATTATTTTCTGTCTTGTTTTTAAAATAAAATTCATGAATTATTGATAACTTAGAAAATTTCTAACTTAAAACTTAAGTCATATCTCTACTTTTATTAGTAATTCGTTTTGTTTTGAAGGTTCTGGCAATGTTTCAAATATTGTGGCTGCCTCTTATCTCTATATACATTTGAATCTTGAAGCAGTAGTCTAGGTTTTCGTATGTGTTTCTTTGAGGATTGAGGTGCAGGTGTCATAAGATACTGATTCCTTTCATCCTATTTTTATACTTCTACCGATCGAAGGACTCTTTCCAATTTCTTTTTGATTTTCTTTCTATGAATCATTTATGCAAACCAATAAAGTATTAACCTTGAAATTTTGTTCTCAAAACATAGTGTTTTCACAGAATGAACAGTGTGGCATCACTTATCTATTTAATTCTAGTTTATGAAGCCAAATCCATGGCAAAAAAGCATGCAATGGTCTATTAAGATATGGTTTCGACTTACCTTTTTAGTATAGAATATACAGCTGGGTTTTGTTTTCCTAAGATTGACTTCAGTCGGTTTTAAAAAACAGTTGTGTCATCCTAGCCAAGTATGGTTTCGACACTTTGTGGGGCCGTCGGCACTCGTACATCGGTATTAACTACACTGTGGATGTGTTCTTTAGAAGCTTGTTTGATATCTAGGTCTGTTTCAATTAATGAATGTCTGCCGCTGTTCCTTTTTGCCTCATAATCCTGTGTAGATGTCAAATAGTTTGACAGGTGGCAGCCATTGTGCAAAGTGTGTAAATTGACAGTTGTGATCAACATAGGGGTGGCTGTCTGGTTTTATAAACATTATATTAAACCGGTAGTAATAGTCCATGGGTATATAGTGTGATATCACATCTGTACTCTACATACTTTATATACTCTAGTGGTATGTGAAAGATTAAAAATAGTTAAAGTAATAATCTCGATAAACCAGAAATCAAATAGATTTTTAAATATATTGAAATTCTGTTTTCAATCTTAAGCTTAATTTAGTCAGACATTAGTACCATACTTATTTGTTTCGTCTGCTCCCATTTACAAATAAGGGTAAGTCAATACACTAAAAGGAGCTTGATCCTTTTACCACATCAGAGTGGTTATATAAATATTTCACCAGGCTTATTTTCCTTTTATTTTGGAAATAACATAACACAAATCTTTCTTAAATCAATAAAAACATTTTGAATAAATTGTCTGATAAATGTAGGTGTAGAGATCATGACAATGATCTATGGACAATCTTCATTCATTTTGCATAAATTATTTCTTGTTAGTATTATTGTCTGGTTTTTATTGCTTCATTTTAGAAGTTTGTTTTGTCTTCTGATTTTATACCCGAAAGAAGAGAGTTGCTTTTAGTCAGGTTTATTCTGTAAACAACTTAAGATATTTCATGTTAGACTCACGTTATTGCCAATGGGGGTCTCATTTAAGAAGAATCGTTTTTTAAAAAGAAATGAAATAATGACCCACCTAGTAATTAATCACAGAGAAATTACTGAAAAAAGTGATGTCAAATTTTGGTATTTTTCCTTAACAAATATAGAATAATCATTTTGATGAATACAGTACTTACCGGTATACTTTTAAAAATCCTTAATGCAGTACCTGTATGTTAAAATACACATTTTTATTGAACTGAGTAAAAAAAGTGTGTTTCCCAGCCCAGTAAAAGTCACAATAGACTGTCTATGAAATATGAAAGAAATATTAAGATTCAGTCTAAAATAAGCTTTTGTTGTTGATAGATGTGAATAATAAGATTCCTTTGTTGTGTGACGTTTGCTCATCAGCAGAATTGAGTAAAAACTGAGTTAAAATTTAGCGACAGTCAGAATAGTGTGATGATTTACCACATGTTATATTTGATGTAAGAAGTAAATTATATTATATTACTTACTTTTTATTGCTATGATATCCTTACTGAGCATGCAAGCAAGATTGTTGATGATGTTTGAATATATCGTATTAATTTTCTATTTTTAGCCAGTAACACACTTTCTTGTGAAATGGCGTTCTCTACCTTATGAAGATAGTACTTGGGAAATAGAGGTAAGTCAGTAAAATAATAGATGCCAAGTCAAATTAAATTAAATGTAATGCAGAAGCTGCAAAACCAGCGGTTTCCTGCCTGTCGTTAAAGCTTAAAGCCACCTGCCCAAAGTTTTTTGAACCTATCCCTCTAGCACGAAGACCTACTAAGTTGTTGCAATTTTTTCTTTTGCTAGCCATTCCTGAAATTTGATTTGATTGACCATTTCGTGATTGGCAGGTTTCTAAGTCAAGACCTGCTCCATTATTTTCACCTCCTCCTTTAATTAATAGCATTTCTGATGTATTTTAAAGTTTCCTTTTAGTTAAAATTTGATGCAACTATTCAAGTAACCATCTAGGCAACCATTCATGACAAAATTAGTTTGATATATTAAGAACACTAGTATTCATTGGAACTAATTTATTTCTTAATTTCTTGTTATACAGGCCGATGTTGATGAAACCAAAGTACAATTGTTCTATAAACTACGGGAAATACCCCCATTACATTTGAGACAGGTACAGAACTCTAGATATGTTAAAAGCTATGAAAAGAATTATCATTTTTGATCTGGACCATGCCAGGAAATAAAAGAGACAAGTAAACATGTGATATTATTTTGAGACTTAGACAGATAATGGAACATTAAGCTTTGTCTACTTTACCTTAAAATGATTACT
>JAUUIK010116386.1:0-14643 GCA_032270385.1 Urticina crassicornis | reverse complement strand
CGGTGAAATAGAGCATAGATTTTGATGGCCTCTCAGCCAATCAGAGCGCGCGTTATAATTGAGCTATATTATAAATATATATATATATATATATGATATATATTTATTCATTCATCCATTCATTCATTTGTTCGTTCGTTTGTTCGTTCGTTTATTACTCTAACACTCCTAAAAACATTCTTATTTTTCTATTTATTTTTCCATAACTTTCAGAATACTGACCGTCTATGCATCCATATGCAACTTCATGCATCCATTTTTACTTTGTCTAAATTGCTTACGTTGCTGGTTTTAAGTATTTCAGTTGTATATATACGCTGTCGCTTGCACAGAAAAGGACTAGTAATGATGAGCCTAGTAGAAGTAGCCTCAGACAGATAATGGATTACCAGATGGCATACTAAATTCCGTTTCATTTTAAGATATCTGCAATATTTTTACTAATTGCGCCATTTTGTCGAGTCTGTTTCAACTCAAAATTATTTCCTTCTTCTCAAATAATATCAACTAACGAGACTTATCCATAAATTTGTAGATATTTGTATGACATCTTGAATCTAATTTGCGAAGCAGAAATTCTGACTTTAAAATTCACTCGTTTTTTTTCCCCATCAGTATATAAAAATAATGGAGACGGTTGCACGTTTCACTAAGAGAACTATATTTTATAACTTTTTTATATATTAAAACAAAAGCCAAAGAAAATCCCAGCTAGGAAGTCGAGAAGACATTCAGATGAAGATAGACAAGAAAACGGACAACCGACAGAATGTTTAAGGTAAATTTAGGAAACAGAAAATAAAATATTTGATGACATAAAAAGATTAGGAGTCAACGAGGAAGAGAGATAAAAAAGGAATTTTGCTCAGCCTCTCAAGAATCAGGCTTATATAAATATGTTTCATGTAGACGCGTGCGCGCTTACAAGTTCCCGCCAAAATTGATAAATGATGTTTTTGTGGAACACCCGCCGACAGCTTTAAAGTTACCGACTTATCGAGAAATTAAGGAATTCGAATCAATATGACCTTCTTGTCTTTTGATGTCATTGTAAACCGTTAAGAACAGAAAGCTTTAAACAGAACGAATTAAATTTCCTCTAAACCAATTCAAGGATTATTTCACTAAACGTTTTAGGAGTATTATAGCTGAATATTCATGAAACATTTTTTAAGGAAGACAGGTTAATTAGTGAATACTGAAATGAAGGCTAAATTATCAGTAATATGACCACATAGCTCGGTGAAAAACGGAACAAAAGCTACGTCTGCATGTCAGTGAGTTATCATTCGGATAGCAAAGGCACAGAAGAAAAATGGTCAAAAGTACTTAACAACAACGTTTACAAATTCAAATATTCATGTATTATATTATTTTCGATTGCTATTGCAACGGTTTTCGCTTGGCTGCTATAAGAGTTATAACGCCGTAAATTTACGATCCACAAGTATTGAAATTAATGCTTATAATATCAGTATATATAAATTAATAACATATGCTACTTAATAAATACCTGACTGTTCCATTGAAAGATAACCGTTTAATTTTAACTCAGTTTTACCGAACTGATCATACCGCGCGATATATATATAAGCCTGTGGTCTCACCTTTCGTTTTCACAGAAGTACCCTTTATTTTCTCAAACTCTTGTACCATTAAATCTACACGACTTTTATATCAAAGCGGTTCTAAATAATACCCGACTGATCAGTTATACGGGAGTCCACTTGTAAACTGGAGCTTATAATCTACTCTGCTTTGATCTCTTGGCCTTAGTTTTGGCCCTTTCTAATGCACCATCTCAGTAACCAGAAATATTTATCAATTATCTGGCATAATTTGTAGTGTAATTACCTGGATGCTCCTCAAGGCTTCACTAGAATCAACGAACTGGTTGGTTAGACTTTACCACGCGTTTGAAGCCTAAAGCCGGTCTATCAGACGAGTGCTTGCTTATGATTTCACGACCTTACCTTTCATACTCCCCTTTAGGATAGTGCCATTTAACCACAACATTTTGATCAATTAGTTTGAAATCATAAGCATAAATAGGATCATTTATCTGGGTTCCTGAAGGCATATGGTCTCTAATCACAAACTGGCTTTACGAAGATGGCCGCTTCCGTTTCAGAGAAGACTTTCAGATTTGAAACTCCAGCGTTCAGGATATTACTCTTACTGCAGACAAATAGAGACTATCAAAAGATAAAAACACTGTGGATTTTACTTTAGGTATAATGTCACATCTGACAAAGCTTTCATAACATCACAGTCCATGCCGACGAATAGCATTTTCCACAGTTACTTAAAATAGATATCACAAAGCCTTGTGGGATCGAAATGCGGACAAACTCTGTAAAAAAGGCTTCTGATACAAGCAAAAGAAGATCAATATCAGTCGAAAAACCATAGTTTTTCCACGAATTAGAAACAACAAGACAATAAAACATTGTTGCAGCATATTAGCATGTGTTTTGTGCTTGGCTTGTCTGCATTTCAATCCCGTAATGCATCATCGTGACGTCATCCGTGGAAAGCGCTATTGAACTCGTACATTCGCCTTAAAGAAGTCGGGTTTTGACTTGACATTGCTACTCTATTAATCATAACATTTCAATACTCTAAATATATGAAACTACACATATCTCAAGAGCACGTTTTCTGATCTTGAAGGGTTAAAATTAATATCGATTGGATATTTGAGGTGACCGCAGTTAAAAATGAATCTGCCCATCACTATTTTTTTTCAATATGTTTCAGTACGGCTTCCACTTGAATTGTTTCAGTCATGAGCTAGGTATATATGCTATTTGGTTATAGACAAGTTTTATCTCAATATCACTGAATAAATTCAAAAAGGCGTTTTCAGTTAATAATCAAAACAACCTTATTTCATTTATTTTGGGAGTTTTTCTTGGTGTAGTTTAATCAGTTTTTAATTGGAACAACTGCCGAAGGTCTATAAGTCTAACTAATACTTATCACGGGATCATCTCAAGAATAAAATAAAAAATTTCCTCTGCCCGAAAGAGAGGTTATGGTCGCTAATACTGAACGCTTGAAAACCCTATAACTTTTTTATCTTAGCGTATTTATACCAGTACATGCAATAACCACATACAACAGACACACAGACACACATTTATCAGTGTGCATTTATACTAACAGTAACCGGCATACTAACCACATACCGAAGACAGACAGACAGACACGTGTATAATCACATATAAACATATTTTATCGGAGTTCACTTCCAACAGTAATACTGACAAAAGCCACATAAAACGTACCGGCAAATAACACAGTAAACTGAACACACTGATGAGGATCAATATAACAGATATAGAGGCCGGCAAACACAGACACACATGCATATATTTAGAAAACTGAAGAGAAAGTTTATATATGTTTCAGTTGTTTCTTTATATATTTGTCTTTTGACCATCGCCTTTGTGTGTGTGTGTGTGTCAGTGTGCAATAACAAAAAACCGGAGCAGAAACATGTTAAAGATTTTTAAGATCCGGCTTCAAAATATTTCAGAAAATGACCTTCGCATTTTAAACTTCCCCGAGATTTGAGGTCTAAAGTAGTTTTTAGTTTTTCAGCTTTTTATCTGACAAGTTTGTTTCAATCTGACCGGTTATATCGTTTTGTGATTGGTTCATCACGTGGTTTAAGTTAAAAATAACGTTGTTTCCTTTTACGACGTCATTAATTGATACGCTCGTTTAGAGATTAGCACTCAATTGAATATACATTCACAAACTGTCTTTGTCGTATCTATGAACTGAGCTCCGTCAGTAAATATAAATCACTTGCTTCTGATGGACAAATGTTATTTGACCCTACTATAAATATGACTAATACGTGTTTGTTATTGGCTGATGAAATGGGCCGAGGCGTAAATATCTTACATCTTTTAAATCTGTTTGAGAAAACGGTTTTTGCCGATTTATATGGACAGCAGATAAAGAATGTTATCATATATATAAGAACTATAGAAATAGGAAAATAAAGGTGGCCAAATATAACAACAAATCCAAAACAATAAAGAATTATTCTCAATATAATAATATGATTGAATTACAATGAAACCATTTACCCCCCGGCTTCTCAGATAGCTGAAACATGGTCGGTCCGTTTTAAGTGTTGTCGACATTCACCACATTGTAAATATGACTTTAAGAATCTAACGAGAATATCGTGATAATAGTTACCCAATAACCGTTGCTAGTCTCGCTGTATGGTGAAATCCCCGCAGCAGTTTTTCGGTGAGTTCTTCACAAAGTTCTAAATGTGTCGATTCGACCGCTGAACAGCTGTTCAAAGAAAAACAGAACTCGCATTAGTGGTAAACCAACATTAAAAAAACACTTGGAATTGATCAAACAAACTCAAATTAAAAATGCCTTAAAGCACAAAATGAAACAAAATAAACCACAACAAAATATCATAAATATTAACTTTTTACTCGGGCTACCTGTGATGGAGCCCGAATCATAAAAATGTCTTCTTTATTCAAATTAACATAGGAATTGTATTTCATGAACATCCTCCTTGTTTCATCAAACAAGGCTTTGTGTGTGATAACGCCTGTGATGCCAAAAGCCACTCACAAGGAATTTGTGCCCAAATGACGTGAACTCGGTCATTTAGTAAAGAATCACAACAAGATGCCGCTTAGATATTAAAAAATCTAATCTGTATATATTATTCAGATATTATTCAGATACCGATATGCTGTCAGTCGAACACGTGATCAGTCATTTCAATGTCGTGTCTAATAGAACTTGTTTGTCATCTATATTGACAAATGCGAAAGTTATTTCAAACGTTTGTCATGTCATAACATTAAACTTCAAAAGACCAGAGGATTTTTTAAAGATTCCGAACATTTTATTTGAAAATAGATTTAACGAGTGAAGCCGATTCTTTAACTAGTTAACAGATTGTACTGATGTCAAGTGGAACGAAAATAACAAGTTAAGACTCTCCAAGAAGATCCTATTATGAGAATTGATTAGTTGCTAATTGTACAGGGTGTACGACTGAGGCAATTGTGGGCAATTGTGGGCAGAAACTCAGGTCAAGATGGTTGGAATAAACCCACGTATGTGTAAATATCTGCTAACAAAGGACAATAAAAATAGAAAGAAGCAAGTTGTTCACTTTGTATGATCGATATCCACCGATATCCACGATACAAGCTTTAAAAAATGGAAAGTCGAAAAAGTAACTTCAAAACGGCAAGTTTATTCACATTATGTAAGAAAATGTATTAGTCATCCAACAGCTCAAAGAAATTATAAAATGAAATATCCTAGCACCATTTTTGATTGGAAAAATATATATCTGCTGCCTGCTAGAGTCTCTTCCGGCTTTAGATAAAAAATTGAGGGAGTTTCAACATAAGCTTCTTCATCGACTTTTATACTGACATACTACTTGTTTTTTAAAATGAAAATCGTTGAATCAGATCGATGTACTTTCTGTAGTGAATTCGAAGAATCTCTTAAACATTTATTTGTTAATTGCAGACACTCAAAACAATTTTGGACACCATTTATCAACAGGATCAAGCCTCTAGGGTATGATGTATTTTGTCAGTTTTTCTGAGACAGACATCATATTTGGTCTGTGGAAAGAAAAATTATTCCGAAAATCAAATTATTAATTCAATTGTTCTGATAGGAAAACAAATTATTTAAAGGTGTAGATGGTTAAAAATCAAACCCACTCTAGATTTCTTACTTGCCAAACTAAAGTCCATCGAAACTAGCTATTGAGTTAAAGATCGCAAGAAAAAATATCAATTTTTTTGTACTCTATAATCAAATTTCCATACTTTAAAATTCACTACTGCATGCCTCAGTTTTTAAGATAGGATTCCAAAAGTTTCGCTAAGTGCAAAGTTTGACTTGCTTTACCAATTCCCGACATGGATAAACTGATCTTACTATAACATTTTCGACTGTACCCGAGGCTGTAAGGTGAAATTCGGTTATTGTGATTAGTCGAAACCATTTGCATTTAATCATCTAACACGACGTCATGTAACCGGCTTATATAATTAGACAATGATCACACCCACTCAGCCAATCAGCTAAGTGTATTTTAGTGTTCCATATTCCATAGTATCCATAGTGAAGTACTATATAGTATTCCACTAGTGAGGCCTTTGTTTTTCATTGGTTAGTTAGATAATGAACACTCGTGTTCTATGGGATATAGAATCCCTCGCACAAGATAGAAGGCTCGTGGCCTTCTATCTAGTGCTCGGGACTCTATATACCGTAAAACACTCGCGTTCATTATCTAGCCCTTATTTAGCGGATAAATATGGCTCCAGTTAACCATTAACTATTAATTTCATTATTTATTTATTTATTATTATTATTAATATATATATACATTTTTTTTCGTAAACTTCCGTTGACTTGCATTCTCGTTTGAACGGGGCTTTATAATACTACTACTACTAATAATAATAATACTAATCTCATATCAATAGTCGGTAAAACAAATTCAGCAAAAATAACAATACTGTTTTCCAATTTGGCCCACTTAATTACAATAAATAATAAATACAATAATTAAGGCCAACCAGAAATCGATTAGTCTCCCTCGCAGCCTCTTTTAGTGTCGGGCTCCCTGTGTTCCTCCCCACAAGAGGCTACTTACCCACGCGAAACATTCCATTCCCTTTGTCTGGCTGCAACCAATCAAATCATCACTATTGTTCAATGAAAACCAATCAGCAATGCTATCCCGTCAATTTTTTTGGCGCGAGTCAGTTCTCGGTTTCTGTACTAGTGCTGTGATTGGCCAGACAAAGGGAATGGAATGTTGCGCGTGGGTAAGGAGACTCTTGTGGGGAGGAGCACAGGGAGCCCGACACTAAAAGAGGCTGCGAGGGAGACCAGAAATCGATTGGCAGCCCGTAAAACAGAGCTAGGCGAAACGTAACAGCCATTGTTAATTTTGGTTGGCAAATTAGCATTATAAAAGCAAATGTTACAAACTATGCGCCGTCCTCTGGAAACATGGAAAAATTTTACTATTTCTTCAATAAATGATCATGAGTTTATTACGAAAACGCAGTTGTCTCGTTGCGTCGGTGCCAGTTATTCCAAAGTCTGTCTCACTGAATCAGTGGGCTTTTACTAACATCGCCAACATTTAACAATATTTTAAGTGGTCGAGTCAATTATTTAAGTCACTAAGTATAGTTTGCGGTTGTGGATTTTAAAAATGAGGCAATTCCATCTCTTGAGAAACAATTTTGATTTTATCAGTCTAGTCTAGGTACGAAAGCTCTCGTATAGTTGCACGCCCATTTGAGCGATTAAAGCCAGCTAGGCACCTAAAAAGACTGATGTTTTTCTACAATTTTTTAACTTTGTACTAACAAAAATATATAAGGAATGTAACTCAAAATATATACCCAAAATATAACAAAGTTGTGATACAATTTCGTGATACTTTTTCGTGTCTTGATTATGGCAATTATGGATTATTAATTACCACAGAGACATTGGTTTTTATTATTCATCACCGAAACATTGTGAATGGTATCGGTTGAGTATTTTGTTTATAATTACAAAACCCAGTTAAAAAACAAAAAGTCAATATGTACTCATCTCACAACAACATTATATTACTAGCCCATGCACGTGTCTCGTTTGTTCATTCTATAATTTAGTTTGGCTCCCTGGTATTTTTAGCTTTTTAGTTATTTCAGGGTGCCAATACCTTTTAAACATTCAATTTTGTAATTTTGTAAATGTAAATTTGTAATTAATAGGGTAAAATTTAAAAAAAATTAAATAAAATAAAAAATAAAAAAAAAATAAAAAAGTTGTTGTTGCAAGAATTGTGTTAAGACGAAACCTTGACGCGTATTGTTACCGCTCCCCCACCCCCAACCCCCTGTTCGGCTTTTTCACCAACTCGCTAAGCCATTACAAAGACTAGATCATCTAGAACACCAGCATCTTTGATTCATTGTATATGTACATATGATAACTTTATAGTTATTTTTAAGTGAATCGCTTATGCAATGAAAGTGAAGCTGTTAAGTGATTGACACAATGGCAAATACGCCTTTTATTTTGCAGCATTTAACTTATTATCTTAAAAGACACAAAACAGAGAAAAATGGTTTGGAAGAGCATATCCTGTGAAAAAACGTTTCATGTCATTAATAGTGACAAACTCATAATTATTCGTCATCCTTGTAGCCATTATGTCGCTATTAAAAGGAGAAGGCGTTCAAGGAGTTAAGTATGCCCTCTAGTAAACAAATACACGTGAAGGCAGTATTGGCCATTATATGTCTTGGTAAGATGCATAGAGATCCATATCAGTGTAATTTGATGCTGCGATAGCCCAAGGTAATTCATTTAAACCCTAGTTGCGCCAATAACTAATGTTTAAACTGCTAATGGTTTTTTTAATAATCGAAAACTTTATAATGTTCTAGAAGGGTTTGGGAACGTAGGAGTTTTTCTAAGGTTATAAAAAAGTTACATTATGACTTTGTTAAAATTAATATTTATACCAGTGGTATATAAACATGGTATGTAAACTAGTTATATGGACCGGTCAGAATCAGCGATTGAACATGAGAGATCACTGGACGAAGAAACAAAGCTGAAACCTGCCTCAGGAAAAACCATGAGGTATCTAAACTGAAGATTATATTAACTTTATAATAATAATATAAAAAAGTATAAGGTAAGCGTATTAAGGATTAGAAATCCAACCGAAAGTAATTAGTTATTCAGATCAGTTTACGTCTTGGGGATCGTTTTTCTTCTTAAGATCTAGAAAACAAGGAATATGAAGAATACAGTTCATTTATACTTCCATTATTCGGAAATTTATTTGTCGACTGAAAATAATGCGTGTCTACGGGCGGGACGAATATAAATACTTATTACACGACATTGCAATTTCAGAGTGCAATACGGCCATCTCAGAGTGCAAATAGGGGACCGTATTACACGGGTGCGCGCGCAGCCGGTTTGAGCTGTTGTTTTTAAATAATTTTCGTTGTTGTTTGTCGTGTAATAAACAACCTAGGAAAGGAAAGGAAAAATAAAACAATGACTCGTGAAAATACACAGCCGTATTACACAACTTCCAGTGTAAAAAGCTCTATGTATATAATACGTTGGACATTTTACTGATTGATTACAAACCATTTGTCAATCGGAAGGTTATACTAAACTGATGTTGAACATTTAGGAGAGAGAGATGGGCGTTACTCTTTTATTTTATCAATTATATTCTGTTATCTCGCGAATGGCAAGCAACTAAGATAAGAAATTTATCATTAGTAAGGATATGGTCGATTTTTGTGCTACCCTCCGAGGCATGTAAAAGTGTCATTATTTACGTGTTGGAGGAAGTCTCTTTTTATTTTAATTATAGATACCATTAGTCCGCTCTCTAGAGATGGCAAAATACTTAGCTGAAAAAGTGTACTTTCGTCATGATTTTTTTCAGTCTGAGGTTTGTCTCTCGTCGTAAGAATAAGAAAACGAGTTTGTGGTAAGCAGCCGCTTTTGTCATGATTACTTAATTATTAGAATTTACTCCAGTTGTTCGTTTCGTATTCTCAGTTTTTAGCTTTTTGTGCAGCAATTATCATGTAACTCATTGATAAATGCAAATCACATAAATCTTTCATTGGTTTTGATTTAATACTAGACGTCCCTATTAAGTGTTTCTTGGCCATTAAAAAAGATTAATTGAACGAAATACTTTTCAACTGTAAGGGCCTGGAAATGCCTCATCATGCAGTGGAAATTGATTGGGCTTTTAAGTTGTGACGTATTTCTGTATCCAAGCTCATTAAATAACCGCTAAAATTTAGTTATTACTTTTCTGTATAATGTATGCCTGCAACAATCAGATATATAAACAGCAAATCCTGCTATGAAGAAAAAGTCAAAAACATGTTAAAGTTTTCGCTCTTCTATTTGGACCCGGAAGTGTTTATTAAATACAAAAACGAGGTCACTCTTAACAGCTGTATTGTACGTTGTGCACGTTTAATCGTCTATCTATTAATTCATTAAGGACGTTCACGGGCATTGTTCACTGGTTCGCACCCTTTCTACGCATGAAAACAACTTTTGTTCTAGCGCGCGCACTCCTCGTGGTGATGTCATTCGAAGTTTTGATTCACAAAATATCAAGAAAACTTGATATTTGCTACTTCCAACTCTCCTAACTCTGAAATAAGGTCGCTCCTTTAATGTCCCTTTTTATTTTTAGCTTAAAATAAAGGTATTAACAATAACTTCAACATTTGTAAAGTTCAAAACAATCTCATGGGAAGGTCATGTCGAAAATACATGCTTTGTGATAAATCGCAGCACGACTTTACGATAAAGAATCATTGTTAGGTTCTGTAGTGGCTTCTTTTTCAGCCCAACAAATCAAATAGTTCCCTTGTTTCAACAAATTTATCACTGTGTATCAATGATGATGCTATTACACGAGTCTTGTTGAAAAATGGTAACAATCTGTCGGTTTTTTCTATCAAAAATTGCTCCTTGTTCCCGATTCACTGCGGTTTAAGCGATTGTGCTTTTCATCGACAAACATGGTGTACTTCCGTTTCCTCTGACAGCGTAGTTTGGTCGGTGAACCCCACATTTTTTTTTGCTCATTGAACTTCTAGAATTATGTATTTTCATCATACAATATTTCAGAAAAATCTCATGGAAAGCGCATTTGCCCATGAACGTCCTTAAGTGAATAATTGAATGATGTAATATTTCTTGATTTGCCTGATAACTTTTCTGAAATCCAGTGTTTGTATATAATTACTTTATATTAAAAGCTGACTGACTGCGATGTAGATGGCCCCAGGACTATCCAAGGCGCTTGTTAGTCGGAGATAACACATAATAAACGAACTGAAACAGGTTATCGGTAACTACTATATCAATCCAAGGTCAACAACAAAACTCATTAATATGATATACACTGCCGATCTGCAGCAATTTTGTTGGCAGTACTTTTATGTCTTCTACTAAATCTAATAAACATGTTGATTATTGTGTATTTTTTCGTGAAAAAACATTTTATGTTCGAAATTTAGCAATTTTATAGCAATTTCATGTTCATAGCAGTAACTGAAAAGGCAAAACCGTATACGAAAATCCTGCTGATAAACGTTGGATCTAAATGAGATCTAAACAGCCAAAAACAAATAATAGAGGCAAAAGTCCAAGGACTCAAGAAAAGCTGAAACAACGTGTGAAGTTTTTATCTACTAAGTTTAATAAACATGTTGATTATTGGTGTGTGTGTTGTTTTTTTTTCGTGAAAGACATATCGTATATCGGATCTGAAATATTTTTCTACTTCCAAATTTAATAAGCATGTTGTTTTTTTCGTTAAACATGTAAAATACATGATTTGTGGCCATGATCGAATTGGAATTTAGGAATGTTGATTTTTGCGGAGGGAGGAAAACCCGGAGAAAAACCCTCGAAGCAAGGGAGAGAATCGACAACAAACTATGACGCCTGGGAATCGATCGCTACCCGGGTCACATTGGCGAGAGGAGAGCGCTGTCAACGCTACGCCACCCATGTTTTCCGGATCAGATGGATCAGATATTGGAAGTACTTTTTGTCTTCCTCCAAACCTAAAAAAGCGTTTCTTTTTCGTAAAACATGATTTATATATAATCTGAAAAATGTTTTGCGTCTTGCATGATATCGAAGCTGATGTATGCAGCAATTTTATTTCGTTTTCCAAATCTAATACATGTTCACGTCGATTTTTGTTCTCTCTTTAAAGAAAATTCATGATATCGAATCTGATGTTGGCAGTAGTTTTAGTTCCAAATCTAATAAACATGGTAATTTTTGGGCGCAGAGATCACGCTGTTAAAAAGGAAATTGCCCTGTACCTGCCATTCCTTACACCAAGCGCTCTTGACTCACAACGACGTGTTGGTTTAGTTCTGATGAATATTTTAAAATTGGAGTCAACTTTATTTCACCTTTATCGCTCAAGACAACCCACAATACATTAAACGAGCCAATGAAATGCCGTTTGATTATCAAATAGATTGCGGTATCACTACTTGATATCAAGATCAATAGCATCTTAAGCCTCGGTGGTCTCTCAGTTCGAGTTTTAGACGCCATCAAGGTCAGTACCTTATATTTCGAACCTGTCTTTTGACAATCGTCGATACCAGGAGGCGGAGTTTTTCGGAGTTTTTCAGTCCTGCTAGGGTTGCAGTATTTTACTGGAGTTGTCTGAAATAATCCTGTTGGGACCAAACAAGGTAAATCTTTATAGTTTTTATTCGTGACCGGCTTGAATCTCAGTAAACGATCATTATAGAGATATTAACGGCTAAACTGGCTATATAACAGACTAAAATCCCTCTTGAACTTTCAAACTAAACTTCCTTATCGACTGATACAATTTTGTTTTAGAATTTGAGATACAAACTGGCTAAATGAAAATTCGCCCTTCTGAGTACAGCATGTTACCATCAGTTTGTTAAGAAATACGCAGCACTTAAGCGACTCCTCTGGCTTTCATTAATTTATTGACTACCTTAATTATCCAATTCTCACGAAACCCTATTTTAGATTTAAAATTTTATTTCACAACCGGAATAATAAAATAATTATCTTTACTTTTAGGATAAAGGTATGTGCTAGTATATTTAGGATGTGCTAGTTGTCAAAGTTATCAGTTACGAGCCGTCATTTGTCTGGTTTGAGACATTTGCGAAATAACATCAGAACATTTGCCGGAATTTACATTTTGAACATTGTCTGAACTCTAATCTGAGCAAAAAACGATGCGGGACAAACATTATTTGTGCTCTCGCCGCGAAAACAATAGAAAAGAAGTTATATATTTAGTATAATTCCCACAGGTGAATATATACAGGTGAGTTTTGCTGATTGTTTTAAGATATCGCTATATTTCGCTATATTCTAGAGCACTTTCCCGTTGCTTTTCTCAGTTTTATTTTTTTTTTAGTTTTCTGATCTTCACCTGTGTAATTATACTAAAACAATTATTCTCCTCGGGCTCAGTCAATACTGGTGAATATTTACCTCGACAGTCAATTATATATAAGCTAAGCATTCAAATAATTTATATTATTTTTTGAAAAGGCTGCATATTTATATATAAATTCTCTGTTTGTCTTTAGAGCAGGCGATCAAATGCCCTCGAAAAATATTCGATGTCTATAAAATCTAGTTTTATGATTGACAGTTTTGTCAGAAAAAGACTCGAATCTACAAGTAACGAAGAAAACATTAAAAATCATTGAAAACTTAAATTTTGATAACAGCAGATTTTGACCTTAAACCAATCAAAAACGCCCTCAGCAAATTGGTTGGGCGACGTCTAAATCCGACGACGAAACAGCTTCAAGGAAGCTAAGGAAGTTCCTTAACTTATTCTGAAACGGAAATCCTGTAAACTGATAAGTTAATTGTTTCTTCAGGTTATTTTCAATATCTTAAATCTATTATACATTTGTCAAGTATTTTTGATGGTAGTTTTTCAGCTAGTCGTTTTCAGTCGTCTTAATTTGGAGTGTAGAATAGCCTGGGAAGGCAAGCCTGGAGGAACTGATCGTTTTAAGATATCGCTATATTTCGCTATATTCTAGAGCACTTTCCCGTTGCTTTTCTCAGTTTTCTTTTTTTTTTAGTTTTCTGATCTTCACCTGTGTAATTATACTAAAACAATTATTCTCCTCGGGCTCAGTCAATACTGGTGAATATTTACCTCGACAGTCAATTATATATAAGCTAAGCATTCCAATAATTTATATTATTTTTTGTAAAGGCTGCATATGTATATATTAATTTTCTGTTTGTCTTTAGAGCAGGTGATCAAATGCCCTCGAAAAATACTCGATGTCTATAAAATCTAGTTTTATGATTGACAGTTTTGTCAGAAAAAAACTCGAATCTACAAGTAACGAAGAAAACATTAAAAATCATTGATAACTTAAATTTTGATAACAGCAGATTTTGACCTTAAACCAATCAAAAACGTCCTCAGCAAATTGGTTGAGCGACGTCTAAATCCGACGACGAAACAGCTTCAAGGGAGCTAAGGAAGTTCCTTAACTTATTCTGAAGCGGAAATCCTGTAAACTGATAAGTTAATTGTTTCTTCAGGTTATATTCAATATCTTAAATCTATTATGTATTCGTCATGCATTTTTGATGGTAGTTTTTTAGCTAGTCGTTTTTTGAGTGTAGTATAGCCTGGGAAGGCAAGTGGAGGAACGTCATCACTTTTAGTTGAGGAGCAGCGCCACTACATATATAACTGAGCTATGAAAGAGACGATGCTAATCAAATTAGTGGCGAGCATGCGCAGTGAGCATGACAAAAGTCGACTATCTCGTGTATTACTTACAAGTAAAGAAAGCAAAAATAATTATAAAATAATTTACTAGCTGTTTATATAATAACGACAGCGATATGTAACCACAGGCATACCGAGGCTTAACGGTTCTCATGAGGTCTATCTACAGTTGTAACTACGCAGGAACGTTCAACGGTATCTGTTCTGTAAAAAAACTGTTCTGTCAGCATTATTTTCCTGGGAAAATACAATCATAT
>JAUUIK010116274.1:10840-23591 GCA_032270385.1 Urticina crassicornis | reverse complement strand
TTAAATGGTAGATTGTACACATGTGTTATATATGTGTTATAGAGATACTATACTTGAATATGGTATGGTTAGTAGTATGCTAAAATAAAAGACTAGATATCAGTAAACATCACACAGTCAACAAAAATTATAACTTTTTATTCTATTTGTAATATCTAATTATATGCTGTAGCCGTTGTTTGTTAGAGTTTTGGAGTTCGCAATTTCAGTCATGAATATGAATGTTTTTCTTTCCTCAACTGTGTTATACTATTAGTAAATATTATTATTAATAATGCTATTATTATTCAACGAAGCGTAGGAGTCATGGTGTACCATGTATCTGAAATTGTAATTGTACGAAATAAATGAGTTGTTGTTGTTGTTGTCGATTTTCTTGTTATTTATATTTTACGGAGGTGTTTTTTTCGATAAATATATATCCGACAAAGAATTGTATATTCGAAAAAAGGGTAAAAGGTCTGTCGCTAGCGGATTGATATTATATATATATACAAATTTACTCATGTTCCAATGAACATGTATTATCAAAGTGCAATTGTAGCTATATTTATTTGCAATAACCACACAGAAAATCCAATGAATGCAGCGATATAATTTAACGAATGTCACGATATGATTTAACGAATGTCACGATATAATTTAACGAATGTAACGATATAGTTAAACGAATGCTATGAAAAAGATAACGAATGTAACGATATTTTTTAACGAAATTCTAGTAAGAAACAACAAATTTAATAATTGAAATACGAAAATAAAATTATTATTTAAATCAATTAGAATTGAGTAAAATGAAAAAATATATCTATTTTGCCATTCATCCTGAAAATATGTAAGCGTGGACATTCAGGTAATTCAAATATCTAATTTCTTCTGTCTCAAACGCATTTCAAAGGTAAATATAATTGCTTTTGTTTTGAACGGTTATCATCAATTCATCAGAAATATCGACTTCCGCTTTGAAATAATCTGTATGCAGAATATACCAAATATTTAGTTCAAAGTGTAGCCACGCCAGTATAAGTCTGTAATCGAACTACTCATTTTCAATATTCATTTTAATAATTTTGGCAAGTAATGTCAATGGTTTTCCTATTTTTGAGCCATTTTCCATTTTCAAATTTTTTTTGCAAATAATTCAGCTTTTGGTGTGTCTTTACACACCTTTCACACGATGTAGCCCAAATAATATTTCAAAAGATTATAAAGTATTGTATCAATAATATAACATTTCATGGATTTCTTTCCCGAAAAACAATTATAAGAATTCATATTGCAAATTAAAGGAAAAGCAGTTGCTTTGGAGTCACTGTCTATCCTGTTATTTGCTTTCATGTCCTCGTTCTCTTTGTTTTGAATTGCTAAGCTATTAATATTACAATAGTACTGACCAATTATTAACAGCTCATATGCGAACATCACGAGTTATAATATATAAAATAGACCAGGAAATTGAAAGGGGAAATTGAAAGGGGAAATCCATCTGCTTAACCTTTTCCTTAACAGAAATTTAAAAAAAGTGTTTGTAATAATGATAAGCTGAAAATTAAAGATCCTCTTAAATTAAGCAGGCTGTATATAGTATTAAAGCGATTTCAATTGAATAATTCAGCATTTTTGCTAAAACTATACACATAACATAGCAACATTAATTTTTCTATATCGTGTCGCATCAGCCACTATGCTGGTCAACTCCAAGAGAAAATTCTCAATGGAAAGCATTATGGCGTATATTTTGAAATATTTTGTGATCAAAAAGTGAGTCAGTAAGAAAGGTGTATTTGTGTGACATATCTTAGATATATTTAAAATGTTGCGACACTTTGTGAATTATTCTAGTAAAAACCTTTTTCGCGTTTATTGAATAAATATTGAAGGGAAATTTCTTGATGAAATGTCAGACATTGTCAGGTATACAAAACAGAGTCGTAAACAGCTGAAGCGACTGTTTTGTAGACGTGGATCGATTCCCAAAGCAATTTCCTTGCCGAAAGATATGAAAATGTTGTACTCCCAAAGACTTTGTCATCTGTCCCGCCTTCTTGACATATCAGATGTCCTTTTGTCAAATGTTTGGTATGTATATTATTTAATATGGATCTTTCTTGCAGTGCGATTATTTCCCGAAGTAAAGATGTTATCAACATATTTAGTTGCTTCTTTGATTTAATATCTGTGCATCGGCGTTCTGTATCTTGTCTGTGTTGCTGAATAAATGAAAAGAATGATTCATTTAGTATTTGATTATATAATTTTTACATCTGTATCTCGAGCTGTATCTCGTAGAATTGTCTATGTTATTAGTTGTAATCTAATCTCGACAATTATTATTCATAATGAGTTTTAATTTATTCAGTTCCAGAAAGTAAGCATACGTTTTGGAAGCATCTCATCATCTTCGTCATCTTCATCATCCAGTAATCTTCGTTGCTTCCCTATTTTATTTCTGTTAAAAAAATAATGAATTAATGAATGGATGGATGAATGAATGGATGGATGGATGGACGAATGAAGGAATAAATGAATGGATGAAAAGGGCATTAAAATTGGCGAGACACAAAGATGTTTCTGGTAGAAAATAATTATCTAAAAATAGAAATGAAATTTCCAAAACCACATTGACATATTTGACTATTGCCTTTGTTTTAATTGTATTCTTACCTTTTTGTACAAATACAGACTCCCCATATAACGCCCCCTATAACAGCTGCGAAAGCCAAGGAGCCAACAATGATGTATACGATCATCCAGTCTGTTAAATAAAAAAGCGAGTTTCTAGCTGCCTCAAAGTAATATTCTTATTTCATTCCCAGTATATGTATATAGCATCATTATTGATCGTTTCCCTTGAGGCAGAAAGAGTAATAATTTGAAATAGTTATCCGAGTTTCTCATCCAAACAATCCTCACTTCATACAAATTTGGCATCATTTTAATAACTCGAGGACCATACATTTAGAATAAAACGAGCGATATTTGTTTTACACTATTTACCCGTCGTCATAGCAACATATGGCCTTACCTCTTTCCTTCACAGACCCCCTATTGCGATCCATATAAGCAAGCTTTACTTTCATGCCTATATCGGCCTGATGAGCGTTTGTTTGACACATAACACCATCATTGCACTGCACTGCAAAGCACTTGTTGTTTTCTAGATAGGCTATATCGCAAGTTGGTCGTACACAGCAGAGGGCAATGCATTTCTTTAGGCTCTCGACCTGGGAAATGTGCGGAATATTAAACATTATGTTATTCAATGATAAACACTTTCAAATTTTAAGTGTTAGATATTTTTACACTCATCATCCTTCCTTTTCTCCTCTTCCATTCCCCCCTCCCCTCCCCTTCCGTTTGTCCCATCCCCCCTCCCCATAGTCGCCCCGTGTCCCCGAAGATGGCCCTTATATCATGCGCACATGAGACTGAGTTTCGGCAACACAAAGTAAGTGACTTAAGTGACCCTCAGGAATTATCTAAAGTCTGTTTGTTATAGAAAATCCGCTTATAGATGTCTTATTTACAACAGTTATGAGAACAGGAAATTAAAAGTCCTTCTTTAAGTGTCTACTTTTTAAAGGATGCCCGCTTCTAAATACAGGATTAAATACCAGAAAAAAGTCACAGAAATCCGGTAATTTATTCCATATGATAAAAAGATATCGATCCCTCTTTCATTAGCTTTGAAAATATGTTTAGCTCATCGTTGTAATTAACGTATGGTCTTAGCATGCGTGGTTCTACGGCTTAATGGAATAAGAAGTATTGTTTATATACCTGTCCCATTGAAGTAAAATTACTCGCGCGATTTCCATTTCTTAAAGTTATTCCACTAGAAATCCGGTTGCTACGGCAACGCTCTTTTGTTGCCAGGAGGTTTGTAACATCCTCTGAGACAGAACTCTTTGGGCTGTCTGTATCTGCCGCCAAATCTATTAAATAATGCAAAAAACAAAAGTCAATTGTGAAATAAATTGTCTGCATGAACTCCAGAACAATTCAATGTCATTTTCGTTCCAAAATATTCGTTTCTTTTCATCAGCATCAAGAACGAAAGACACTGGGCGATTCCAAAAACGGAAACAGCGTTATCTGGTTCCGGTTTTCTAAGACCAGTATGCAACAGTTTTACTTCCGGGTGGTTTTCATCCAACCAAAAAATAGCAGCACTTTGGATTCATCCTGAGATACTACCGCTTCTTGGTGCTGGCCAAAAGGGTCTTTGAAATTGAATGATCTAATTTAGAAAGTGTATATTACCTGTGACGTCATCTTCTTCTTCCTTTGGTTTTGTTACCATTGCTGACATCAAAGGTATTTTATTTTTAGGTTTTCCTTTGACGCTGACAGGTTTACATGCTTCCTTTGTGGTACATGTTACAGAATAGCACTTGTTATCAACGTAATAGGCTATATCGCACTTTTTGATTTCACAACATCTTGCCATGCATTTGGGCATGTCGCTAGCATCTTGTTGAAGGGTAAAGTTATTTTTGCTTATTTCACTTTCAAACGTCTTGTCGTTAGAGATATTGCTGTGTTTGCAACGCAAATTGTTTGGAGCCTTTGGGATAGCAGGGAGATCTGCCATGTCTAGGAAAAGAAAGAAACCAAAGGTTAAGTTTTCTTAATGATAATGATATTGAACTTTTATAGCGCACTTATATATGTGGATATATTCTAAGGCGCTTTACATGTGTGAAATGACGGACTGCTATTTACGGCGCAGTTTGCAGTCACACAGTTTGCAATCATGAGCAGGAGTCAATCACAGCACATCAGTCTAATGTGATTCCTGATCATGAGTAATGGTTATTAATGTGGTGTAGACACTGAGGATGGTCACTGCCAGAGTTTCTTTACGTCCTCAGTGGTTCTTTTACGTCCCTCCAATATCTGATTGGCTTTCTAAAATATGCCATCAAATGAATTTTTTTCTTCTGAGCATAATTGCTACATAAAAAAGATCTCTTCAGAACCTGTGTTCATAAAGCTATACGAATCCCTTAAATTGTCTCTCGCATAATCGTGAAAGGAGGGCCACAGAGTTTTTAGATCTTACTATGATTTAGTGTCTCAATCGTTCATAAAGTTTTCATCTTATTTCGACGTTCTTACACTGAAAATTTTATCTGACCAATGAGTGTCACATTAGGAATGATTATGTATAGCAAGGTTTCTGTCTCAAAAGGTACCCTGTTTTCTAACTTACCTTTAATAGAATCTTTTAATGGTCTAACATAGGATATCCTTGGTCTAAAGTCAGATGGAGGTGCTGGTGTATGATCACAAAGATCCTTGTCCTTGCATGTCACTGTATAGCATGTTTTCTCAAGCATAAAAGCGAGGTTACACACATCATCTTCACAGCATAACTTCTTGCAAGATTTCATGTTTTTAACATCACCATGGTCTTTAAATTTTCCCGCTTTTTTCCCTCCCTTTAACGTGACATCAGTGACGACTTTGGTGGCCATACACTTATCATCACCACTTGGAGCACCACCAAGAATTGCGTCGAATGCACCAACAGAAGATGCGCTGCTATTCTTCTTCGAATCACTTGACTCAGATTCGTGGTTTTTGGAAGAACCTACAGGTGTGAGCTGTAACTTGCCGTCGACTATATTCATTTTCATGGCTTGACCTGGTTTAGCATCAGTTATAGTGTTTGTTAGGTTAATGGTGTTAGTTATGTCGTCAGTTGGTTTCTTTCTGAGCTCGGGATTTGTTGCAACTTCCGTTTTCTTCTCCGTATTTTCAATAGGTTTATTTAACGGGTTCATTCCTGAAATGGCACCAATATCATTTAATAATCATATATATAGTATTCAAAAAACAAGCGACCAAATAAAGCAATCACCGTTTGACATAATCATCTCACCTTGCCCCGGTTGCATAGGTGCTTCAGATTGAGGAGACATCATACCTAGAGCCTGACTGGGTGGTAGTTGACTGGACAATCCTGGTAATGGTGGTAATAATGGTACACCTTGTTGTGCATTCGATGGTTGTGGAAGGAGTGGGTTCGGCAAGGTATTCATATCAAGTGATGGATTCAAAGGTGTTTTACCAAATAACGATGTTTGTCCTTGATTTGGTTGTTGTTTCAAAGATTGACCTGGTAGGTCTGGTTGGGGCATTTGGGGAACTTGGGGTTGCCCAGGCAGTGATAGTAAGTTCGAGCCTTGAGCCGGTTCGACTTGTGGTTTGCTCAGAGTGGATGCAGGTTGCGCGGGTTGTACAGGTAATCCCAGGATACCAGAATCGAAAGGAATTCCTGGTATTTTTGGAGTACTTGCTTGCTGAGGTACTTGCTGCTTGCTAGCTGGACTAGCAACGGGCATTCCAGGCATAGCAAGACTATCAGGCAAACCAGGTATAGCAGGTTTAAGCTCTTGTACCGGCGTTTCTGGAACTGCCATAGGCATTTGATTTGTTGCCGGAACAACAGGAGATACTAAAGGTTCAGCAGCTAATTTAGCTTCATCGGAGCTCATAAAAGCAATTGATCCAAAGCTTCTTACAAATGAAATTATAGGAGAAAACTGCGACGGCCGAGCTGTTTGTGTTTTGCAAGCAGCTTCGTTTTTACATTCCACAGAAAAACAGTTGGAACTAAGCATAAATGCAAGGTTGCATTTTGGCATCTCACAGCAAATGCGTCGGCACTGTTGCATGTCCTTCACCTTGCCGTTGTCATGGAATTTACCAGCATTAAGACCTCCGACAAGAGTCACGCCTTTTGACATTTTACCTTTCGGACAAAGAGGTGCTGGTTTTGTTATTTCACTTTTCTTGCTTGATTTATCTAAAAACGTAAAATAGTATAGAATAAAAAAATAGTGCAGAACTACTTTATTTATTACTTTTTTACTTGCACCGAGGGAAACTGTGTTTTATCGTACGTCACGAGAACTTAATGTTTGAGCATAAATTGGTTCATACCGTTCACGTGATCGCTTCAGTTTATCCAATCTAAATGAAAATGACCCAAACTTTGAGGCATGGAATATAACAATAATGTTTGTATTTGAATGATGCTATTGGATACGTTAGGCAATGTCGTATAATTAAATTAATGCCCAGTTCAAATGTCGAACCTCGTCAAATCTAATTAACTCAATGTCGCCTAAATATCTTTTGTTATCAATGAATTCGAGACATGAATTTCGGTCTCAGTAAAATGGTAGCTGCGTCTTTATAGTATATTGATACAAGCGATAATTATGCGCAATACTAGTATGCAATAATAGAGGGTTCTCACAACGGTTATCTTGTAGGACTAATAGAATACTTTTTCTTCTCTGGAAATAAAATATAATTCTCGCGCAAAACCATTCCTGTCCAACAAGATGGTATAGCTGTGAGAATCCTGTATAGTAAATGTGATTGTCGAACCTTTTTCTTTTGAAGGCATCTCCTTTCTGTTCCATACGTAGGCTATTTGAGGGTTGTAAATCGATGGCTGCGCTGGAATGGTTGAGCATAAATCTTTGTCGTAGCACTTTACAGAGAAGCAATTTTGGCCCAACATGAAGGCTAAGTTACAGGTAGGTTGCTGGCAGCACAGGTCATAACACTCTCCTATATTACCAACCTATTGATGAAAGACATTATAAATACTTTCAGAACTGCTTTGCAATTAAAAAAACTGTTAAGAACTGCTAGAAATAAGAAGAACAATGCAAGCAATGAGCGTAATGTAATTACGTTTCGGCTATACTGTATTCCAATTCACTTTCCTATATGCTTTGTGGTCTTTTACAACAAAGTCATGTCGCTTGTTATGTAAAATGCCAGCTAGAGATCGATTGGCTGGCTAAATAACACATGTTGCAGAACGTTAACAAGTGCAAAACAAGTTTAGTTCACAAATTTCCATTCAGTACAAAGGCGCAATATTTTGAAACAATGTGACTTCTTACGTAGTAAAGGAATGCAAAAAAATCTAAACAATAACAGCATCCTTGTACTAGAGGAATCCACAATGTTTGCGCATTTGCTCTATGATGTTATTTTGCCAACCAAAATTGACGATAGATGTTGCACCTTGCTTTGTTTCACAGTTTATTAAAATATTTAAAAAAACATGTCAATTTGATGCAAGAAGTAATAAAAAACAAAATATTTTATGATGCATAGTGCGTATTAGTTTAGATATTGTTTCACGGGTGTACTGCAATCACTCTAGTGCTACTGTAAGTACATAGTGTGTATTATTCTAGTGATTGTTTCACGGGTTTATTGCAATCACTCCAGTGCTACTGTAGGTACATAGTGTGTTTTAGTCTAGTGATTGTTTCACGGGTTTATTGCAATCACTCTAGTGCTACTGTAAGTACATAGTGTGTATTAGTCTAGTGATTGTTTCACAGGTTTATTGCAATCAATCTAGTGCTACTGTAAGTACATAGTGTGTATTGGTCTAGTGATTGTTTCACAGGTTTATTGCAATCACTCTAGTGATACTGTAAGTACATAGTGTTTATTAGTCTAGTGATTGTTTCACGGGTTTGTTGCAATCACTCCAGTGCTACTGTAGGTACATAGTGTGTATTAGTCTAGTGATTGCTTCACGGGTTTATTGCAATCACTTTAAGACAGGATAAATAAAAATTAAAATAATTCCTCTACCTTTCCGGTGTCTGTGAAATCCCCGGACTTCAGTCCGCCCTTCAGGGTGACTTTTGACATCAGTTTCATTGGGCTACACATAAAGCTAGACGAATTGTCATCGTTCACATTGACTGCAAAAAAAAAAAGGTTTAAACGAAAGCAAACGATTAAATATTTCATTATAGATATATCAATGGACATGAAATAAAGCTCATCGAGCCTGTGGGTCCACTGGCTGCTGTTCCCATTTTGACGTCTTCCGTTAGACGCACGGATAAATGCAATCCATTTGTTGTATTTTATTATCGATGAGTTTTCGAGGCAAGTGGAAAAAATCAAAATTTTAAAAAGTTGAGAAAATGAAAGTGATATAGTGATGATAACTAGTGATGATAACTATCCATAACTATAGCCATCTATCGGTGTATCCCTTGATAACGCGTAGTCTTAACCAATCAGAGTGCGCGTTTCAAACCGTTTGTTACCATTGTTCTAGACCAGATTTCATAGTAATGTTTCAAAACCATGGCACACCGCGGCACGGCACGATAACGGCACGATAACGGCACGGCACGATAACGGCACGGCACGATAACGGCGCGACATCGAGAAATTCTGACCAGCCAATCATATACCGTACGTTATTCACAGTCATGCGCAATCTGCTCTTATAGCACGACGGTTACTTTGTTGAATACATATCTTGTACTCTCAGCTTACCGGTATGTCTTACCCCCTCGTTATTCCATCGCGTCACATACATGACGGAGGGGTGGTAGGGAGAAGACTTGGCCTTTTGCAACTGGCAATTTTTCCCATCGGTGCAACCAACAAGATAGCAACGGCTTTGTAATACGAATGCTAAGTCACATGGTGCAAAACTACAACACTTTTTTGAGCATTCATCAAGTGAAGCTACAGCTCCAATATCCTTGTAGGTGCCTGCGTTAATTCCACCCTTGAGTGTTACTTCTTTATGTTCTTTTCCTGGTTTGCATTGGCCTGCCATACCAGGATTTATGTTTACAGTTGAGGGCGTCTGTGTTTTTTTGATTGTCTGCTTGCCAGAAGCAGGGGATTGCGGGCTTAAAGGCCCTTGATTTGGTACTTGCATGCCACTTGAGACTAGTCCTTTTGCCATTGGCTTCGCGGTTATTGGTTTAGAAGTTGCAGGGCTCCCCAGTAATGAAGCTTTACTAGCAAGCGTGTTGTGTGTAGGAATGCCAGCGAGTGCGAAGGATTTCTTCCCTAAAAGAGTGCAACAACAAAAACGGTTTTTATACATAGTTCTCAGTATACAACACTGACACACAAATAAGTCTTATGCTACGTTTACACTGAAGCAAACGATTCCGGATTCTTTGGTTACATGTGACGTCATAGCCGCCATGTTGGTGGTCGTTAACAAAATATTTCTTCTTAGCTTTTCTTTGTTTATGGTACAAACATGGCCGCCATGTCTTTGTCTTCACATTCTCTTGGAATGATTGCAACCCAAAAGAATTCGCATTGTTTTCAGTTCCCTAGGCATTCGAGAATCATTTCAGAATCAGGCTCTAGTGTACACGTAGCCTTACTCCATCGAAATGACCATTTGTATCAGTTCTTGGGATGCAATCATTCCAGAAAGAATGGGACATGGCAGCCATGTTGGTACTATAAACAAAAGAAACTAATGAGAAATATTTTGTTAACGTCCTTCAACATGGCGGCTATGACGAACCCATTGTTTCATTGCGTCATTGTGAGGCTTATGATGTATCTGCATATGATTAATACATTCATGCAAAGTGTCTATGCATAAGGATTAGACGAGATTAAAAGGGTTACATTATAACATTATTCAAATGTGAGAAATCGCTGGCAGAAATAAAGCAAAAAGATCTAAGCAATTTTAGCTTTTTTTTCTTAGGAGGATTATCACAAGCATTATCACCAGAGTATCATTATGACATTCAATCAATCAATCAATTAATCAAGCTTTATTTGGTGAAGCAGGTTAATGGTTTCAGGCAGCCATAGGCTGATGTGATAATTAAGATTATCATTATCACAAGCATCTATATCAGTGTTACTGTTAAGACTCAAACATGAAGGTTAATGACTTTAGTATTTGACTAAACAATTAGCATGATAAGTATAATATTTATAGTGCTATAGTGTAATAGTGATATAGTGTTATAGTGTTAAAGAAATGTGCGTGTGTTACTTTATGACGAATAACTTTAGCAATTATGATTATTGTTATTATCATATGCATATCGTTGTATTGTTCAAATTGCAGTTATACTTCAATATTATGCCTGACATTCAGTCAGAGATGACAATACCGCGACGGTTAAATGTATTCCGTGAGATCTTTTCGTAGAAAATAATCAAATTATAAACAATAAGTACTTTTAGTTTTTAAAGTATAAACAATAAATGCATTTTTTTCATGTTATTTTTATCTCTAAAAAATTTGATTAATATAACAATCTATTATGACATTCAAACATGAATAAATACTGCCGCGACAATAGGTTGTATTTCGTGCCGGGAGCAACACTCGGTCCTTGTTAGCTTTCGTTTCTAAGTTACCATAACAACACAAAAAATATAACTCGCAAAGATCAACAAATATATTGCCGTGATTCTGGTTGGGATATTTTTGTATAGAAAATAAGATAATTTATTTCATGTTTATAGTTTGACTTCTGAGTAACCATGGCTACACGAAGTTTTCATAACCTGCCAAAACAGTTGATTATGTACCTGGTGGCTTAACCTGGGACAGGTTCGACCAAGATGATTGTCATCAATCATTTATGTCACCATCGCTTGTTTAAATCGTTCTTCGCTCCGCTGAAAACTCCACAGAGCGAAAAATACATTCTCATGAAAAACCGCAATTATACTGTCAAAAGATACCCAAATAAAAACTTACTGAAACAAATGCTCAGTTTAGGATCAGGATATTTCAGTGTTTTTCCCCGATTTTGTTTTTACAACCGCCACGTGCTTTGTATCTTACTCCAACACAATTCAAAATATCGTTGAAAACCGACTGTTCAGAAAAAAAACAACAAACTATTACGGCTTTCAAATCAAACTTAATGATCACCCTTCTCATTCATTTGGAACGTTTCGTTGGCATCTCTTTCGAACTTTATTCTGCCAGCGATTTCGCGTACAATTTTGCAAAGCTCTGATTCGACTAACCTTTGTTTTTACCAGTCCTTACGTGGGCTATAAGAACTTTGGTTTCCGAAGTGTCTGTTGCCGTTGATTCGCACTCATCGTCACTTACACATTCCACTCCGTAGCATTTTAAACCGGACAGAAAGGCTACATCACATGACGGTTTCTTACAACACAGCTCAATACAAGACGCCATGCTAGTAACTTTCGCAAGCTTTCTAAATGTTCCTGCTCCGATACCTCCTCGTAATGTCACATTCTCTTCGACTTTAGTGTTCTTACATGTTTGGAGGTTATTAGATGCTGTCACTAAATTCAATACGATAGATAAAGACACATTGAATTACAATCCTTTTTCTAACTTTCAATGGCTGTGAATTTGAAGAATATATGAAAGAATCCACATACCTCCAAAATGAACGCTTAAAACGAACAATACAACACAAAGAATCATCTCGACTCCAAGTTGGTCAGCAGCACCTTAAACGTTTCATTCCATTTTTCATGTCATTTCCATTTGTTTCCTCCACAATTACTGACAGACAAACAAACCTTACTTTACAATCCGTTAATTTAAGTACCAATCAAAACATTTTCCATTATAATCCTTTGAGTAATTCTTTTTGGCTTGGTAAAAAAATTCGTTTCGGCGAAAAATAGAGAACAATGAAGAAATTACATCATAGGGGATTCAAGCAGTTTAGCCAATCAGGATACGTCTTTTTGACATATGATCAGCGGCCGGGAAGCTTGATCAAAGATTTCAGTGATCGTGTGTCAGACGTCACGGTTGACCAGACCTAGCGTCATGGGTGAAGAATTTGTGAAGACCATAGGTGTTGTAGAAACGGGTACCAAAAAGCTACCAGCAGAAAGAATTGGTAGTAAACAATATTGAGTACTTTGTCATATATTAGGCAAACATTTGCTTTGTCAAAAAATGATCAAA